>SJYC01135101.1:0-13374 GCA_006408675.1 Madoqua kirkii
CAGCGGGGAGGGGGGTGGGGATGGAGCATCCTGGCCTGTGCACCCCTACCCCTTCCCACTCCACAGCCCATGCAGCCCAGCCAAGCATGACAAGGGTTAATTGCACACCCCCAGCTGGAATCATAGAGTCATAGGCCTGGAACGGACCTTGGAGGTCATCTGTCAGGGAAAGAGGAGAAACTTTAATTACTCAATTCAGCTGGGCTGGAAACACCCCCAGCCCAGGTTGTTTATCTAGAAGGAGGGAAAGCTGGAAAGAGCTGCTAGGCTGGGAGCCTCCTGCAGGGTAGGGCCTGGCCACTTGGGTCACATTCCTGTCAGTGCCACCCTCACGTCAGCATTGCTTCATTCTGGGGTGGGCACACAAACCTTGGCTGAATAATTGACTCACAGGCAGGACTAATGGTACTGGGAGAGATCATGAGTGACAAGACCCTAAGTGTGTGTGTGTTAGTCACTCAGTCGTGTCCAACTCTTTTTTGTGTGTATGTGTCCAACTCTTTGAGGCCCCATGGACTGTAGCCTGCCAGGCTGCCCATGGAATTCTCCAGGCAAGAATACTGGAGTGGGTAGCCATTCCCTTCTCCACGGGATTTTCCTGACCCAGGGACAGAACCCGGATCTCCTGCATTGCAGGCAGATCCTTTACCAGCTGAGCCACAAAGGAATCCAGACAAGACTCTGCACCAGGAGGGAAATGACCAGGGCTCTAGGACTGACTCCAAAGGTCACAGGGCTAAGATGAAGCTGCACTGAGCACTTTTCCATGATGCTTCTTTTCACAGGACTGGGGTAGGAATTTCAAGAGGGGCCAGCCACTTCAGCTCCACTTCAGCAGACTCTGAGCCCCTTTAGGCTTCCTGGTCCAGTCAATGCTTTCCAGTCTTCTAAGCTCCACTCATAGTGTGATCCTAAATAGGAAAGCTTCACCTCATGATTCTTTGCACAGAACCAGAAAAAATAAATGAGTTGGTTACAGCAGGAGGCTTAAGGTCAGACACCAGGAAGAACTTCCTGAAGGTGGAAACCTGTAGAAGTAGCAACCAGGTGGACTCTGGAGTCTCCTGCCCTGAACAGGAAGTGCAATGGGGGATGGGGAAGTAACATTTAGACCTGGGCAAAGCCTGGCTGAGTAATTTTCCCACCCAGCCTAGAGTTCAGTGTTGAAGGATGGCGGGAGGGAGACGAGCTCCCCAGACTGGGGCAAGGGAATCAGTTCACCTCATTTCCTATCACTACTCTGGAGCAAATGACACCTAGTAACATTCCCAGTCCAGTTCTGAGGGTGCTGATTAGAGGTGGAAGCTCAAGGCCACCACAGCCTCTTTCTCGCCATAAGCCATCCAAGAACTCAGCTGAGGCAGACAGAGCCAGACCCTGTTGTCTGTCTTCACTAGAGAAGCCCAGAAATCACTGATGGCCCCTTGGCTCAGGGCCCAAAGGGGGGCTAGGCTGGGGGAGAGAGAAGGGAATGACGGCCATGACCATCAACACAGTATGGGGGATGGGGGTTAGGGTGGTGGAAGTGGGGGATGAGGGAACCACATGTCTCCATCCAAGGCAGAGGGGAGTGAGAAAGACACAGAGCTCCCTTGGGAACTCTCAATAGCTCTTTAAAGGGTGTTCATAGTTACCTTGTTCTCTGCTTTAAAAGTCCAGAGGGTTTAATAACACTTTTAAGTGGCATCTTCTATGGGGAAGTTCCCACTGGCTATAGGCCCAGGCTGTGTGTGTCATTTCCATCCCAACCCCTTTTCCACAGCCAGAAAGAAAGAAAGTGTAGAAAGTCAAAGTCGCTCAGTCGTGTTTGACTCTTTGCGACCCCATGGACTATACAGTCCATGGAATTCTCCAGGCCACAATACTGGAGTGGGTAGCCTTTCCCTTCTCGAGGAGATCTTCCCAATCCAGGGACTGAACCCAGGTCTCCCTCATTGCAGGTGGATTCTTTACCAGCTGAGCCACCAGGGAAACCCAGAAATACTAGGGTGGGTAGTCTATCCCTTCTCAAGATGTACATTTATCACAACCGAGGAATCAAAGCTCAAGTACTCTAGAAGTTCCCCTTGATATCTATCCTCCATCCTTGCTGCTTCAGTACCCCCACTTTCTTCTTGCCCTGCCTCTAAATGGAAATGAAGTCCTGTTTGGTTCTTGAATGGACAAAGCTCAAATTAGAAAACCTCCTGCTATTCAGGAGGTCATTTTGGCACCCTGCCCCCCGTCATTCCCACCACTCCCATCCCTAACACATTTTCTTCTGGGAACTGGCCTAGGCTACAGGGACTAAAGGAAGGGCCTAGAACAAATGAGGCTGAGGATCCATTCCTGAAGATTGCAGGGAGAAGGCAAAGAAAGAGGGAGGGGTGGAACTGGGTGGCCTTTGGGCCAAGTCAGATAATAAACGTAAGCCACCTGCCATTTGAGGCCAGAGTATAAATCGCTAATCGGTTTGGGACTTGCACATCCGCTAATGAATTTCTCTCTATTCCCAGAAGGTCTCTCCGAAGCCGCCTCACTGGCAGGGGGCCAAGCAGGGAGTTTCTGGGGCTGGGGGCAGCTCCTTGCAGCCTCCAGCCCTGTTTCTCCTAACTCCAACCTCTTTCAGCCCCTCCCAGCCCCTGTCCCCCGTGCTGCTTGCCACGCTGGAAAACTCAGAGAGAAGAGATCAAAGGCAGCCAGTGCCCCATGGACCCCAATGAGTGCTCCCAACCTTGGCCCTCTCTTTTCCCTGCACCACCCTCAACGGCCAGCAGCTTCCTTAGTCTCTCTGACAGGCTCATGGATGGGGCAATGGATAGAGCACTGGCTATGGGGTAAATCCAGCCTAACTAGGCTCTATCCCAGCTCTGCTTCTCTGGGCTTTGGTTAATCCAGCTATGAACTGGAGACCATCATGTCTGCCCCATGCAGTGGTTTGAGGGATAAATAAGCCATGTAAGAGAAGCTCCTACCCTAATGCCTGGCACATAATTGGTGCTCAATTCATGAACTTTATCTCCTGGTGTGTGAAAGTGAAGTCGCTCAGTCGTGTCTGACTCTTTGCGACCCCACGTACTGTAGCCTACCAGGCTCCTCCCTCCATGGGATTCTCCAAGCAAGAGTACTGGAGTGGGTTACCATTTCCTTCTCCAGGGGATCTTTCCAATCCAGGGATTGAACCCTGGTCTCCTGCATTCCAGGCAGACGCTTTAACCTCTGAGCCACCAATTCATGACCTTTATCTCCTGCTTCTCCTCTAATACTGTCTCTTATACACATCTGGTGGTGGAAGTGGGGAAAAAGTGGAAACAGTGTGAAGGGATCTTTCCAATCCAGGGATTGAACCCTGGTCTCCTGCATTCCAGGCAGACGCTTTAACCTCTGAGCCACCAATTCATGACCTTTATCTCCTGCTTCTCCTCTAATATCATCCAGACCAGGGGTCAACTATTCTTGGCCTCCAAGCAGAAATTATCAAAAATGGAAGCTGAATGAAGTTGGGTGAGAAACAAAAAGCTTCCTGACCAGGCCTGTCACCCCACTCCCAGCTTTGGCTTTTAATGTCATCAGTGCCCACTGCCACCTGTCTGGACTTCAAAAGTGGCTTCAGGCGCCAGAGTTGAGGGCTCAATGGACCAACCTCTCCCCTTCGAGTGCATTCTGTGGCCTAGGGACTATGGGCACAGCCCTCTGGGCAACTCCTGGGTACTTGAGGCAGCTTAGGAAAGGCCTCAGGTCGCCACCACTAGGGTAGAGGTCCTCTCACATCAGGTCACAGATAGTTACAGCTCTGGGCTCTGGGCTGTGTCTCTGCCCGCTTGCTCTGTCCATGTCCGTCCCTGTTAGGTACCGCTTGACTCACACAGATTCAGGCAGCCAACAGAAAGCTGTGCCCCTGATATGACATATGCAGGGGACAAGCAGAGATGCTACAGAGAAAATAAACTGGGGACCCCAGAGAGTTCATATTTTGGCAGAGAGCAGGCCAAAGGATTTTAACTGAATGACCGTATGTGTCCAGGGAGGGACACCAATGTGGGCAAATAGAGGTCTCCCCATTGGCCCTGAAGCTAGCCACTCCTTCAGCAACACTCTTGGTTGCACCTGCAAAGAAGCCTGATGGTAAAGAATCCACCTGCAATGCCGGAGACCTGGGTTAGATCCCTGGGTTGGGAAGATCCCCTGGAGGAGGGCATAGCAACCCACTCCAGTATTCTTGCCTGGAAAATCCCATGGATGGACACAATTAAACCACCAAACCAAGTAGGTAAACTTCCTGGCAAGGTCCTGTGCTATGCTATGCTTAGTCACTCAGTCGTGTCCGACTCTTTGTGACCCCATGGACTGTAGCCTGCCAGGCTCCTTTGTCCATGGGATTCTCCAGGCAAGAATACTACAGTGGATTACCAGTTCCTTCTCCAGGAGATCTTCCCTACCCAGGGATCGAACCTGGGCCTCCTGCATTGCAGGTGGATTCTTTACCAACTGAGCTACTGGGGAAGCCTTATCTAAGCTCTATCCCATGCAGCCTCTAATTCTACTTACCGATAACCTCCAGAAAAGCTGCTGCTGTTGCTGCTAAGTCCCTTCAGTCGTGTCCGAGTCTGTGCGACCCCATAGACAGCAGCCCACCAGACTCCCCAGTCCCTGGGATTCTCCAGGCAAGAACACTGGAGTGGGTTGCCATTTCCTTCTCCAATGCATGAAAGTGAAAAGTGAAAGTGAAGTCGGTCAGTGGTATCCAACTCTTAGTGACCCCTTGGACTGCAGCCTACGAGGCTCCTCCATCCATGAGATTCTCCAGGCAAGAATACTGGAGTGGGGTGCCATTGCCTTCTCCAGGGGATCTTCCCCACCCAGGGATCGAACCTGGGCCTCCTGCATTGCAGGCAGATTCTTTACCAACTGAGCTACTGGGGAAGCCTTATCTAAGCTCTATCCCATGCAGCCTCTCATTCTACTTACCTGTAATCTCCAGAAAAGCTAGAATAGAACTAATTGGTCTTTCCATTCCACCCAATAACATGAAAGAGATGGGCATCATGAACTAATCCTTCCTCCCCTCCTGGCCCCAGTGTCTCTCTCTGTACAATGGGAGGAAAATTTGATTCAATATTTTCTGAAGGCCCTCCCATGACTGAGTTCCTCCTACAGGCAAGAAGAGAGCCAGTCTCTAGGACTGGCAGGAACCCCATATTAGATGCTGGCTATGTCTCTATAAAACTAAACTGAGTAGCTATTTCTGAGCCAGAAGAAGGTGAACCTGGTTCTGTCTGATGCCAGGCAGGCCAGACTCTCTTCATGTGACTCTCCCAACAGATGCCAAAATCAAAAGCTCACATTCTCCAGGGTGTTGTTGATAGATATAATCCAGGCCCCCAGAGGGCTCTCTGTGACAGTGCAACCCAGCCTAGCCCTACTCTGGCCAGTGAAAATTGCTCAGTCACTCTTTGTGACCCCATGGACTATATAGTCTATGGAATTCTCCAGGCCAGAATACTGGAGTGGGTAGCAATTCCTTTCTTCAAGGGATCTTTCCATTCCAGGGAACAAACCCAAGTCTCCCAAATTTCAGGTGGATTCTTTCAAGCTGAGCCACCAGGAAAGCCCAAGAATACTGGAGTTAGTAGCCTATCCCTTTTCTAGCAGATCTTCCCAACCCAGGAATCGAACCGGGATCTCCTCAATTGCAGGTAGATTCTTACCAACTGAGCTATCAGGGAAGCACTCTGGCCAGAGGTCCCACAAAGCCAGGGCCACATCAGAGCCTGTCTGGGCCTCAGCCCCAGGGTGAAGAGTTTGCTGGAGGAAAGGGAAAGTGAAGTCACTCAGTCATGTCCGACTCTTTGCGACCCCATGGACTGTAGCCCACCAGGCTCCTCCATCCATGGAATTTTCTAGGCAAGAGTACTGGAGTGGGTTGCCATTTCCTTCTCCAGGGTATCTTCCCAACCTGGGGATCGAACCTGGGTCTTCTGCATTGCAGGCAGATGCTTTACCATCTGAGCCACCAGGGAAGCCTGAGGATCACAAAGACAAGGAGGTCAGAGGAAGAGTTCCCAGCTCCTCCACAGCTAGTATCCGCCTTCCTTCCACCTTTATTCATAGAGACCTCTCCTGACATTGCTGAAATAATAATAGCTGATGTTCCTGAGGGACTTTCTGTGGCTTATGTCCTGGCATGTGCATTGAATCTCGACATGCTCTGTGGGGCCACACAAAAGGGTGATCAAATAGATTCTACTATTATCCCCATTTTTTGGATGGGGAAGCTGGAGCTCAGAGAGGAACTGACTAATCCAAAGCCAAGCAGCCTGAAAATGGCAAAATCTGACTTTGAGCCTAGGGCTAGTCTGCTGCCTACTTTATGTCTTAGCTATTATTGTTCCAGTGCCCCTCCTGGACTTATTCCCACCTCCACCCTTGCCAGGCCATATACCTGCTGATGTAGCAAGTACCAACAGAAGCCTGACAGAACCTCAAAAGTCTCCAAGTTCAGATCCCTGCCTTCAGGGTAAAGCAAAGAGCAGTACAAAAACTATTTAATGACACAGAAATGCTTACAGTTTAATGATATATGGGAGACTCAGGGTACAAAACAGAATGGCCGAAAGAAGACATCCAAATGGCCAACAGGTATATGAAAAGTGTTCAACATTACTCATCATCAAGGAAATGCAAATGAAAACTACAGTGAGATATCACCTCAGACCTGCGAGGATGGCTGCTATAACAACAGAGACAGAAAGGAATCACTGTCAGTGAGGATGTGGAGAAATTGGTACCCTCGTATGCTGTGCATAAGCTGCTTTAGAAAGCAGTATGGAAGTTCCTAAAAAAATTTAAAAACAAGACTTATATATGATCCAGTAATTCCAGTTCTAGGTATTTAGCCAAACTAATTGAAATCAGGATCTTAAAGAAATATTTGCCCACCCCCATGTTCACAGCAGCATTATTCACAATAGTCAAGACATGGAAACAACTACGCATCAACAGATAAATGGATAAAGAAAATTTGGTATATGCACCCAAGGGAATATTATTCTGCCTTAAGAGAGAAGAAAATCCTGCCATTGCAGCAACATGGATGAACCTGGAGGGCATTATGCTAAGCGAAATAAGCCAGACACAGAAAGACAAATACTATATTATTCCATCTGTATGAGATCTCTAAAGTAGTCAGACTCTTAGAAACAAAAAGAATGGTGATTTCCAGGCACTGGGGTGATGGGGAAATAATGATGCAGTTCAATGGATATAAAGTTTCAGTTATGCAAGATGGAAAATTTTTCCAAATCTGCTGTATGGCATAATGCCTATGTTAACAATACTGTATGCCTAGAAGTTTGTTAAGAGGTACATCTCATGTCATATGTTTTTTTTTTTTTTTACCACAATTAAAAAAAGAAAAACAGAACGCCAGTATGATCTCGTGGGTAAAAACAGGGACTGTGTGAATGTGCAGAGGGAAAGAGAACAACTAGAAAGAAAGATAACTCCAAATTAACAGTATTTCTCCCTGGTCACTGGAATTCTAGGTGATGTTTTCTTGGTAATACGCTCTGTGGTTCGCAAGTTTTCTATCGTGTATATGTATGACTTTTATCATCCTCCTCTCCTTCCTTAAAATGAGAAAGACAAAAACAAGCCAACCAAGAAAATCAACAGACACTTTGGCGCCTGACACGGAGGGTCGTGGCCATGTCTCTACCAGCCAGGGTACTGTGGACAAGCACCCAGGCTCTCTGAGTCTCAGCTGCCTCCCCTCTGGGATGAGTGTTGTGATCTCACATTTCCTTGTCTTTGCTGTAGAGCCAGCCCACTTAACTTTTCTTTTGATCCCTCAAGTGAGATCAAAAACAAAGGTCAAGAAACTGGCATTCTAACCCCCAGACAAAGTCGCCATGGTGCAAGCAAGTGGACCACAGTCTCAACCAGAACTGCTTTCTCCTGCCAAATTAAGAGAAAGGGGAGGATGTGGCTGTGACCTCTTTGTGGTCTCAGTTTATTAACTTTGAAAATGAGAGCGCTGTGAGCAGGTCTGACCCCCTTGCCATGGAGCTGGGGAAGGGCTGGGCAAAACCTTCCTGCTGCCCACCAGGCCACAACAGCCCCACTGAGAACAAGACCTGCACTCCCTGGGAGCGGGAGTGGGAGCAGAGGGCAGGTCTGCAAGATCAGCTGGGAAAGAGAGGCACAGAGCACAGCGGAGAGGACCTCCATGGGTGACCCTCGCTTCTACCGAAACCTGACAGCCAAATGCTCTGCCATCTTTGTGGCCACACTCCAGGTCTCTGGCACTTAGGGTGGTGTCTGTGTCATCTCTGTGGGTACCCCTGCACCAGCAGCATGGCAGGATGACAGGGCTCTGTTAGCCTTCTCCAAGCTCATCCGTTCTTGGGAAACAGTTCTGGCTCTCACCGTATTCCTTGACTTTTTGTTCAGTTGCTCAAGCAGGGGGCAAGACTGAGCCCTATGGCAGCCAGGATCCCAGGCTGTCTAGGGAAGGCACAGCCACTGGGGTATCCAGCTCCTACCCAGCAACCCTCCAAATGCCTGTAAGCAGTCTGGCAGGGCTCTGTAGTGATCCTAGTGGTCTCCCCATCTGCAGCCAAACTGAACTCTCCTCCACCTGCTAGAGACCCTCTCTCTCAGGACCAAGTAGTCCTTCTGTGGAGCTTTTTTCCATCCTCCTCTCTCAGGCACCAGTTTTGCTTCCCCTCAGAAACTAAGAATCTAACTTCTTAGCCTTTTCTACAGAAAAAAATTATCTATCTATCTATCTATCCATATGCAGACTTGAAATTCTCTGCCTGTGCATTCCTGGATGTTGCAAGATTTCATTTTCTCCTGCCTTTCACTTAGATTCTAGAACGTTACAACAGGAAGAGACTGTTTAGTTCAGCTCGCTAGCCTTAACCTTTCCCAAGCACATCTATTTTACAGAACGACCTACTGAGGCCCCAAAAGGGAAAAGACCCAAACCCAGGTTCAAAGCCAAGTAGTGGCAGAGTTGGACCCAGAATCCAGAGCTCCCAAGTCAGGACCCTTTCCTTAGCCCAGGTCATCAGTTCAGTTCAGTCACTCAGTTGTGTCCAACTCTTTGTAACCCCATGGACTAAGTAAGGCCAGGCTTCTCTGTTCATCATCAACTCCCAGAGCTTGCTCAAACTCATGTCCATAAAGTAAGTAATAACATCAAACCATGTCATCCTCTATCGTTTTCTTCTCCTCCTGCTTTCAATCTTTCCCAGCATCAGGGTCTTTTCCAATGAGTCAGTTCTTCCCATCAGGTGGCCAAAGTATTGGAGTTTCAGCTTCAGCATCAGTCCTTCCAATGAATATTCAAGACTGATTTCCTTTAGGATTGACTGGTTTTTTTCCTTGCAGTCCAAGGGACTCTCAAGAGTCTTCTCCAACACCACAGTTCAAAAGCATCAGTTCTTTGGTGCTCAGCTTTCTTAATGGTCCAGCTCTCACATACATACATGACTACTGGAAAAACCACAGCTTTGGCTAGATGGACCTTTGTTGGCAAAGTAATGTTTCTGCTTTTTAATATGCTGTCTAGGTTGGTCATAGCTTTTCTTCCAAGGAGCAAAGGTCTTTTAATTTCATGGTGACAGTCACCAACTGCAATGATTTTGGAGCCCAAGAAAATAAAGTCTGTCATTGTTTCCATTGTTTTCCCAACTATTTGCCATGAAGTGATAAGACCAGATGCCATGATCTTAGTTTTCTGAATGTTGAGTTTTAAGCCAACTTTTTCACTCTCCTCTTTCACTTCATCAAGAGGCTCTTTACTTCTTTGCTTTCTGCCATAAGGGTGGTGTACCTTATCTACTTGCCATGAAGTGTTAGGACTGCATGCCATGATCTTTGTCTTTTGAATGTTGAGTTTTAAACCAACTTTTTCTCTCTCCTCTTCCATCCTCATCAAGAGATATTTTTAGTTCCTCTTCTCTTTCTACCATTGGAGTGCTATCATCTGTATATCCATGGTTGTTGATATTTCTCCTGGAAATCTTTATTCCTGATCGTGCTTCATCCAGCCTGGCATTTAGCATGATATACTCTGCGTATAAGTTAAATAAGCAGGGTGACAGTATATAGTCTTGACGTACTCCTTGCCTGATTTGGAACCAGTCTGTTGTTCCATGTCCAATTCTAACTGTTGCTTTTTAACCTGCATACAGATTTCTCAGGAGGCAGGTAAGGTGGTCTGGTATTTCCATCTGTTTAAGAATTCTCCACAGTTTGTTGTGATTCATACAGTCAAAGGCTTTGGTGTAGTCAATAAAGCAGAAGTCGATCCTTTTCTGGAACTCTCTTGCTTTTTCAATGATCCAACAGAGGTTGGCAATTTGATCTCTGGTTCCTCTGTCTTTTCTAAATCCAGCTTGAACATCTGGAAGTCCAGGTCATAGGCCCCTCTTCTACCATACTCTGAGCCACCCTCTGAAGCAGCAGGGAGGTGGGACAGCCCCAGGGGCTTCTCCTGGCTGAGGAAGTGAGAGACTCTAAGGTTGTGACCCCACCTTACTCATCTCCCCTACGTCAAGGTGCTTAGCCCTGCCCAGCACAGGCCTGCTCCCCAAGCCTGGCAGCCCACACCTTGGTGGGGAGGCAGCAGAAGAAAAACTGATTTACTCTCCTTGGCGCAGCTGGTAACAAATCTACCTGCAGTGCGGAAGACCTGGGTTCATTTCCTAGGTTGGGAAGATCCCCTGGAAAAGGGAAAGGCTGCCCACTCCAGTATTCTGACCTGAGAATTCCATGGACTACAGTCCATGGGGTTGCAAAGAAACACAACTGAGGAACTCCCTT
Source organism: Madoqua kirkii (assembly GCA_006408675.1). Classification (NCBI taxonomy): domain Eukaryota; kingdom Metazoa; phylum Chordata; class Mammalia; order Artiodactyla; family Bovidae; genus Madoqua; species Madoqua kirkii. The sequence goes on from SJYC01135101.1 coordinate 10,813, forward strand.
TCTAGTTTACAGCAGCACCTCACACTTGCCCGCTTTCTAACTTATCACTCTCTCACAGGCTCCCTCCATCTCTGTCTCAGTCCGTCTCTCTCCAAAATCTCGCTCTCACCCTCATCTGTTGCTCAGTCTCCCAGTTTCTGTCTGTCTCTCACACACGAAGCCAATCTCTCCCAATTTCAGTTCCTGTGCCTTGGTACCCTTTGCCTGTCCGTATCTCGCACACTGTTTCCCTGTCTCCCACTTTCCTCTGTCAGCTGCTGGGAGTTCCTCTCTCTCTGCATCAGGATCTCTGGGTTGTGCACCCTTTCTGTATTTCTCTCTTTCTGGTTCTCAGTGAGCATTGAGGATGACTATCACCTCGGCCCCTCCCCAGAGTGAGCAAGGGTACACAGAACAGGTGCAGATAATGTTTTCAGAGCCCCAGACTTCCACCTGGGCTGAAGCCAAGCTGAGTGGGCTGTGGACTGGCGGCAGTATGGCTAACTCTGTTTGGGAACCTCTTCCCCCTATGCTAGGCCTTTTCTGAATCAAGTCCTAGGGACAACCACCCCAGAGAGACCAAGAAGTCAAAGGACTTGGCCCAGGACATACAGCCCATGACAGATCTAGAGCAAGAGTAAGAGCAGCCAAGCAAAGATCAATGGCTCTGGATGTCCCTTCCCAACACCGTTCCTGGAAGCACGGGTGTGCTGGGCGAAGGAGTGAGCAGGTGCTCTCTTAATGCAAAGGCTCTGTCGATAAACACTGAAGCCCCACTTTGAACAAGAACCCAGAGACATGCAGAGGTACACACAAAGAAACTAATCTCTGGCAAGAACTTGACTGTTTCTAAAGTATTCTCGCATGTGCCACCTTCCTAATAAGCAAGATAAGTGGTGACTAACCTTTTGCCCATTGTTGGCTGAGGAGTAGATGGCAGAGAAAGGGTTAGGGCCTAGTCCTACACCCCCCACTCCAGGGCTCTATCATGCCCTTTTTGGCAGAAAGGAGACCAAGCCCCTACCACTGGGAAGGTCAGTGTTGGCCATGGATAGGGCTCCAGCAGTGCCAGCTCAGGCTGCACTCACAGGGCAAATTTCAGTCCATCTCAAGCAGGCAGGGCCCAGTAAGCAGGGCAGGAAGGGATTCCTAGTCCAGGATTCAGATCTGAAGAATTGGTCCTTGCACTCTAGCCTGAAATCCTGAACTCAACCCAATCTGGCCTAGAGCTGGCAGAGGAGCTGCTGTGAGAGAAGGGCACAGGGCTCCTCTATGAAAGCAATGCCAGGAAGGAGAGGTTCTGGCCCAGAGACCCTTGGCCTTGCTTCTGGCCCACATCCTCAAACTCTGGTTTATGGTTTGTATCTGCTAATTGTCTTTCTCTCCCTTCACTATAATGTCAGTTCCGTGAGGGCAGGGGTTTTCACATTTATTCACTGCTTTATCACCATGCCTACAACAGTGGCTGGCATGTAGCACTCAATAAATTGTTGAGTAATTACTGAGTGAATAAATGAATATTGAGTAAATAAATGGATGAGTATTATACCCCATGAGTGGGGAGAGGGAGTGTTTCATAAGTCTAAAGGATTTTCCCACCTCTTTCTCCTGAACAGAATGAGACAGAGCGTTCCTTCTGCAGAGTTCAGACTCTGCCCATCCCAGAGCACCTAGCTCAGACCCCTGGAAGACCCCACCTTCTCCTGAGGGCTAGGCCAGGCCTGAAAGGTGAGAAACAAGGGGCTTCCCTCATGTTCCCACAGAGCACAACCAACAGCACACCCTGTCCTGACACATAGACTTGAAAAATGTCTGGCTGGCAGAGCCCATTCCACAGCTAGGGAGACTGAGGCCTGCAGAGAAGAGCACAGGAGCAGACCAAGGTCATTCCGGGTTGGTGTGGAGCAAGGCTTGGAGACCAGAACTCCTGACTCTCCTTCTGGGTTCTGGAAGGGATCCAGGAAGGAAGGGGAAGGGAGTAAGGGTGCCCTCAGGACTCCCCATCCTGGGTGCCCACACTGAACCCACCATCTTTGGCATATTTTTCACCCTCTATTTCAGACCCATATCACCCTTCTTTCCTTTGGAGCTGGCATAGGGACCAAAGTGGCTGTAAACAGGGGCTTCCATTTTTGTCAGGCCCCACTCTTGTCCCAGCCCTAGCCACACATCCCGACTCCCTTCCTCAGATGGAAACTCTATCTCCACTCACACTTGCTCTCTTTATATCTCTCCCCTCAGTTTTATGGGGTGGCTGTGGCAAGAAAGAATTGGAGGGGAGGTGCTGCAGCCCAAAGACTGTCCTTTATTAGTTCTCTCTTCTCCGGGAAATGAGGGGCTGCAGCTGGCCGGTGATATGGGTGGGGTGAGCTGGCCTCTGGATGCGGGAAAGACTACACATCTGGGGGCAGGGGCCTGGAAAGGAGGCTGAGATGAATTACCTGCGTGTGCTGGAAGAACCAATTGGGCATGCGGGCACGCTGCCTGCCCTGCTGGAATTAGGGAGCAATACTGGGGGCACCAGCTGGGGACCTGGGAGCAGGAGGAGCTCCCAGAGAGGGGCAGGCAGTATCGGAGCCTTGC
>SJYC01135102.1:0-24225 GCA_006408675.1 Madoqua kirkii
AGAGAAAGCCCAGCCTGTGAAAAAGAAGAAAGAGCTCTTCTCAAACTCAGGGGAAAATATCAATAAATGGAGCCTGCCCTCCTCCGTGGCACAACCTTCCAGCCACACTACCAGACCCCCTACCACCCAGTCCCCTCCCCACCCATCACAAAGCCACTTTCCAGCTGGGCCCTCCCAGCTCTCTTTCTCTGACCAGATGGCGTGGGTGCTCTGTGAGGCATCCTGGCCCCTTGCCGAACATGCACACACACACACACACACACACACACACACACACACACAAGCACACACATACGCGCTCTTGCTTTCTTTCTTTCAAAACATTCCTCCCTCCCTGCTCTGCTCCAAGGCCGTCATTGACAACTCTCCCATTTAATAGCTGTGTGTGACCTCAGTTTTACTCATCTGCAGAATGGAGTTAATCCTTCCAAAACAGAATGTTTTGAGCTTTGGAAATTATTAACGAGTGACACTTGGCCCTCAGCTCATGTCCATGGCTGGGAGGGGAGCGAAATGGGGGAAAAATAGTAATGATACCTATCTTGTAATATGGGCTTCCCTGGTAGCTCAGCTGGTAAAGAATCTTTCTGCAGTGCAGGAGACCCTGATTCTACTCCTGGGTCGGGAAGATCCCCTGGAGAAGGAAACAGCAGCCCACTCCAGTATTCTGGGCTGGAGAATCCCCATGGACAGAGGAGCCTAGTGGGCTATAGTCCACGGGGCCACAAAACATCGGACACACCTGAGTGACTAAGCACGCACAGCACACACATGCCTTGTGACATGGCTGAGAGCATATATCCATGTTCAGAAGAGTGGATCCTTTCGCCAGCTGGGAAATGTGCTTCCAGGAGGTAAGACCCTGTCCTCGTGATTCCCTCTTCCCTGCCCTCCACCCAGGGTCCTTGGAGGCCTCCACAGGAATGTGCCTCCTCAGCTCCCAAAGTGCCAGAAGAGCCAGGAGGCAGCTAGGGGTCAGGAAGCCAGGTGGGCTGACTGGGGCCTGGGCCTTGAAGGTAGCTCCTGCCTAACTGCTGGGGACATTGGAGATAGCCCCCTCCTTCCCACACCTCCCCGCCTCCACCCCCATCTCTGCAGCCTTGCATTCGGGTCCCTTGCTCTCCAGGAGGCAGCCTCCTCTCTGACATCATCTGCAGTCAATTCCCCTGAGGGCCATCCCCAATTTTCATTTCCTCTCACTAATCCTCACTCACAGTCCCTTTGCACAGCCCGGAACAGCCTCTGTCCCGGAGCTGGCCCTGCTCACCAGATATTTGTTGCAGCTCACAAACCTAGATTTCTCAGCTGAAAGGGCCTTGCAGAGTTCACCATCTCCCATCTCCTTTCTCCAATGCAAAGATGAGGCTGGGTCATGGTGGAGGCAGAGGGAGGAGAGAAGGGACCCATCATGGCATTCAGCACCTCTGTGCTAATTAGAAAGGGATGCAGCATGCACCCATATGCATATGATTGGCAAAGAGAAGGCAGGCTGGATTTCAGCCCTCATTCACGCTCTCGGTCAGATACCCTTATGCAGTTTGCAACCTGTGCAACCATATACAGTAGCTCTGGGAGACAGCCCGAGAATTCTAATGCATGCTCAGAAATCCCAGACTGGGCTTTTTCAGAGATCTTGCTTCAGGAAAAGCCAGGAAGGTTATATTAAGTTCTGCAACAGTTCAAGAGGTGGAAAAGCACCAAAAGAAGGTGCTTACTCCACAGCCAGCTACATCTAAGGCAATTGTGCAGATAATAAGGGTATCTCCTGGATTCTGGAGGTTAGAGAGGGGATGCAGGACTGAGGGCAGGTTGGCACGACAGGGTCAGAAATAAAGTGTACAATGTAAACCAAAAGGCTAAGGCCTAGAGTTCTGTTTGGAGAACAGCAGTCATGGGCTGAGGTCTGGATTCCAGCATTGTGGTTAGGGCTAAAGATTGATGGAGGAATGGAAAGGTCAGTTCTGCTGCTCTGAAGAGGGAGTGAACTTGGAGTCCTATGTCAGGTCAGATCACTCTCAGGGTAGGGGCAGTGGCCCAGCAGGTCGCATGCGAGTGTGGGGCCCATTCGCTCAGCCCAACTGTTCCTGTTCATCTGACTCCTTCCAGCCCCAGGATCCTGGGGTTGTAAACAAGCATTAGGACATTAAAACACATTGGTTTAGCACTTTCACATTCCAGTTCCCCTATGCCTTGAAAGGAGCAAATCTCTAGCCCTCTCCATCCTTACCCTGGCAGAGCCCTATTCATCTTTCAAGCCTAGTTCAAATGTTACCTCCTCTGTGAAGCCTTCCCTGAGCCCCTGCCCTGAGATCCTCTCAGCTCTCACAGCTTCTTGGACTCCAACTGTCACCACACGGATCTCATTGTACTGTATTCTCTCAGTTTTTTGTCTGTCATCCCCACCAGACTAAAGGCCCCTGAGAGTAGGGCCTCTGTCCAATTTGCCTGTGAGTCCCCAGGGCCTGGCACTGAGCCTGGTGCTGGGAGGAGCTTAAGAAATGCATATGGGGAGAATGAATGAAGCAAAATGAATACATGTCCACACACAGGTCACTGGTCACTATGTCTTGGAAGGGCAGTGAACTCAACTGGGCTAGGGAGTAGAGATCCATGACTGTTCTCATTTCAGGCCTCCAGGCCATGTCTGGATCAGAATGAAAGCATGCACCAGGGTCAGGGGGATGGGATGGGGTAGGGGCTGTGGAGGGTGATTCCTGCTCATCATTGTCCCATCCTCCTGAATGTTCCTCCCTCAGTCTGACCTCAAGTTCTGGACAAGCTCCAGAAAGCCAAGGCAGAGAATATGCAAGTGATATCTGACCCACCCCTCTGGTGGGCACCATGCCAGTCTTGTCTTGCTTGGGATGTCAGAACACACCCAGCTACCCCTTCTTCTCTGGACATCTCAGAGGGCTCCATATTTCCCAGTTCTTGAGTTTCTAGAGGGCTCTGACCAGGGGCTCAGAGCCCTGCTCTATAATGACCCCTCACACTCTTGTCTTGCTAAGTTGGGATGGGGACAGTACCACCAAGCTAGGCAAATTGAGGCCAGGGGGTCTGGCCTCTGGACCCTTGATGCACCTTTGCCATCAACCTATCAGGTGACTGTGCTCCAGTGTCCGCCCCCCTGCTGATCTACGATTGTCCCTGCTGGGGTCTGAAGGTCCCCAGGAGGGATAGAGGCTCCTGGAAAGGCCAGTGGAGAACTGACTTTGCTGCAGAAAGATGGTCCTCACCCCTCACCCCTGGGGGCATCAGGAAGGCTTTAAAGGAAGAGATCAGGACTGGGCCTGGAGGGTCCCACGGGCAGGAACTCAGGCAAGAGGCGTTTGGCGCCTACCCGTCCACCCGCCACCCGCCTGCCCGCCCGAGCCTGCACCCGCCTGGCCACAGGCTGAGGAAGCATAATCATGCTGGGCTATTTCAGACCCATTATCTCAGCTCAGCTCCTGCTTCCTGAGCAGGCCTCGAATTAGCCTGGTGCTTTGTTCTCAAGTGCATTTGTCAGATCGTTTGGCCTGTACCTCGGGAAGAAGGGAGAAGAGGGAGGGGAGGGCAAGGGCGGGGAGGGGGCGGAGAGGGAGCTGGAGGAGGAACTCGACGCTAATTAAGTCTCATTAAAAAAAAGAAGACGACAATGAGGAATAAGGAGAAGAAGAAAGAGAAACGAAGTGGAGGGGGGAGGGAAAGGCTGCTGAGGAAGCAGAACAGCCGCCGGGAGAGACACACACACAGAAACGCACAGGCACATACACGCCCACAAAGAGACACACAAACACACACAGCTCTCCCTCCTGGCAGCCTGCAGCCCTCTTCCTCGAGCTCAGCCCTGCCCTGGCCCAGCCCGGCCAGGTCAGAGGTAGGCACAGAAACCCAGGCCTCCCTTCCAGTACCCAGGGCTGCTGGCCCAAGGACTAAGCACAGCCCAGCTTCCAGTCCTGGCTCGGCAATTCAGGAGCCCTGTGGCCTCCGGCTAACCCCCTCTTAGGACCTCAGGGCCCGCATGAACCACATGAAGTGCATCCACTTTGCAAGGCTGGTGGGATGAATCTGGAGCACTCTGCAGAACATGGGCACAGAAGCGTTCCCCACTGCCTACCTCTGCCTCTGGCCAGTGCCCTGCCAGGCTTAGACCCAGCTGAGCTGTTCCCAGAGCACTGCACAGGGGCTGGGGGCCTGCTGGCCTGTGCCCCATCACCAGCCCAGGCCGCCTTAATGGACGATTGCTTAGGCAACAGACAAAGCTGCCTGGGGCAGGGAGGCCCCTGTGTCTTTACAAAGGTCCCAAATATTCCTAATGAACTAACTCTAGTTTGCTCTCTCTCTCTCTCAGAATTCTTGGTCTCTTAGTAACTTACCTCTCCCAAAGCAGGAGCCCAGCTTGGTGCCAAGCTCGCCTTTCACAACACTCCAGCTTAGCCTTGGGGAGATGTTTGGAATGTCTACCCCATTCCTCCTCCTCACGGGCTGACCTCAGCCTCTCCATCTGCAAGACAAGTGACCTGCGTTCCCCTGCTCTCTCTGGAGCAGGGGCTGCCATCTCCAGGCAGGAGGGTACTTCACAGGGCATTTGCCAGCTCCCCACAGTGCTTTTAAAAATTTAACTTCATATGATATTTCTCTTTCTCTGTCTGACTATATCTCACATGTGGAATATGAAAGAAATGATAGAAATGAATTTATTTACAAAACCAAAACAGGCTTACAGACCTAAAGAGTGAATGGGGAGGAGGGACAGAATTGGTGGGGGAGGCTTCGTTCAGTTCAGTTCAGTTGCTCAGTCGTGTCTGACTCTTTGTGACCCCATGGACTGCAGCATGCCAGGCTTCCCTGTCCATCACCAGCTCCTGGAGCTTGCTCAAATTCATGTCCATTGGGTCAGTGATGCTATCCAACCATCTCATCTTTTGTCATCCCTTTCTCCTGCCTTTAGTCTTTTCCAGAATCAGGGTTTTTTCCAATGAGTCAGTTCTTCTCATCAGGTGGCCAACATATTGGAGGCATAGATTGGGAGCTTGGGATCGACATGTACACACTGTTCTATTTAAAATGGTTAACCAACAAGGATCTACTGTAGAGCACAGGGAGCTCGGCTCAATATTCTGTAAAGCCTAAATGGGAAAAGAATTTGAAAAATAATACATACATGTATATGTGTAACTGAATCACTCTGCTGTACACCTGAAACTAACACAGCATTGTTAATTGACTATACTACTCCCTGGTAACTTAGACACTAAAGCATCTGCCTGCAATGCGGAAGACCTAAGTTCAGTCCCTGAGTTGGGAAGATCCCCTGGAGAAGGAAATGGCAACCCACTCCAGTACTCCTGCCTGGAAAATTCCATGGATGGAGGAGCCTGGTAAGCTCCAGTCCATGAGATCGCAAAGAGTCAGACATGACTGAGCAACTCCACTGTAGAATAAAAAGTTAAAAAAAATTAACTTCACTCTGTGCCTTTGGGGAGGGCATTGAGACTTCTCTTCTAGTTCAATGACATGAATTAGATGCCATTTCAAAAGCTCTTATAGCCCGAAGCATTCATAAGAACAGCTAAATGGTAAGAACCTTCATCTGGGAGTCAGAAAGTCCTGGATTCAGATCTCTGGCCTGTAAATCACTAGTCATAACACCTTGAGCAAGTTATCTCTCCTTTCTGAACATTACTATTCTCATCTCTAAAATGGAGTTAATGACCACAGCTGCCTCGTATGTGCCTGTGATGATGACTCGAGATTGTACGTATAAAACACTTAGAAACTGTGCCTGGCACATGCTCAATATATTGTACTATTTTTAAAATTGAGGTATAATTGATGTATAACATTGTATTAGTTTTAGATGTACAACATAATGATTTATTTATAGACATATATTGAAAAATGACTACCATAATAAATTTAGTTAACATCCATCACCACAGTTGCAATTTTTTTTTCTGCTGTGACGAGAACATGCTGGGCTATTATTATTACTCCTCCCGTCTCCATTTCCCCACATCTCCCCTACTCGATCTGACTCAGCCCAGTTCTAGATCCCCTCAGAATAGCCCAGATGCCCCTGGGCCTGACAGGGCAGAGGGGATGGAGGGAGTCACCACCCTAGGGGAGCTGGGCCAGGACCACAGTACTCCATGTCACCCCCAGGCACTCTCTGGCAGGCCTGTGGGAGCTGGGTCCACAAAGCCTCAGGCTGCCTGGGCACTGAGTCAGGGACTGGAGCTTCAGCACCAGGAGTAGCCGGCTCTAGGAGCAGTAATGGCTTGGCCTGGGGTCTGATCTCCTGGCTGCCAGTCCCGGATGTGCTGCGGACTCCATGTGCCCTTGGCGAGTCCCTGATCCTATAAGAGTGTTAGCTGGCACCCCTCCCCCAGTGGAGAGGCAATACGAGCTCCAAAGCTGCAGAAGTGGAGATCACTGCTGAGGCCCTGCCTGGCTCAGCAAGGTCAGTGGGCAGAAGTCAGCTGGAATACCCCATTCCCACTGCCCTCCCCCACGCAGCTCCCCTCCCCTCTCTGGCAGAGTTTTTTTCTCGAAGTCTCTTCTGCAGCATGCTCTCTGAGCCTTTCCGCCCCACATTCCTGTGCAAGCCTTCCAGCAGTCCCAGACTGAGCTGGGGGCTCGGATGGGATATGCACTGTGAGCTGAGTTCCCATTGTCCACAAATCGGGACCAGCTGTGAGCAGCCTGAGAACCCTAGGCTCATGGCCACCCCCACTCCCACTGCAGTTACAGAAGAAGGGAGCCGAGTGAGCCCACCGCCTGCCCGCCTGCCCGGGGCTCCCCCCGCCCCAACACAGCATGATCAGCTCCCTAGCCAGGAACAATCAAGCATTATGAATAAAGATGTGCAGCTGGACAGAGAATTCCTCCACACCCACCTGGCCCACCCAGCAGTTCCCAGCCTTCCTCCCCTGACCAGGCCCTCTCCACCTGAAGGGTACCCACTCTGGCATGCATGCATGCAGAGACCAGTTTCTAGGGGCAGAAGACTGCCCTGGCCTGGCACTGCTTTCAGAAGAGCACTCCAGTCCTCTGGAAAGAAGTCGCCTGACTCTGTCATGTCATAATTTGGGTGGGCTTGTGTGTAAGGCTTGCTGTGACCTTGGCCATCAGGACTGGTGGGGAGGAAGGAGACCAGTCCCTGGGGAACATGAGGCCAGGAACCTGATTCCCAAGCAGGAAGCTTGGTCCAGTGAGATGTCAGACTCAGAGTAGAGGCAGGTCCAGTGACAAGAGGCCAGGGGGTGGGTGACTGTCTTTTGACAACAGAGTCATAGGATTCTACATACTCTGCACTGACAACAGTGTTCTAGCCAGGGTCTGAGCACATGGGAAGCAGCATCCAAGGTTTGGGTGGGGAGGAGGATTTAAGAGGATCAACCTTGGGAGGAAGATATGCACTCCCCTTGGACAGCAAGTTTTATGGTTAGAACCCATGTATGCCTGCGTGGGGTGGGCAAGGAAGTCACAATGGACACAAGTTTGACGCAAGATTCTCTCTATAGTGCCTGCTGAGCCCCAGCCTATTATAAGAGGAATTCCAGATCGTTTCCCATCGCACCACTCCTCCTCCATTCCTGGCCGTGGGTCTTGACTCTACCTCAATCTCCATTCCTCACTCTTTTCCCGAAAACCTGTTGGGACTGAGGTGGCCCAGGTCAAGATTAGCTTCAGACCTGAGGGCTGGGTTTCTAGGTCAGTGGTCTCAATCCTGGCTGCACAATGGAATCATCTAGGGAGCTTCAAAAAAATCCCCAAGGACCAGACTGTACCCCAGACCAAGTGAGTCAGAATCTCTGGGGGTATGATCCAGCCATCAATAAGTTTAAAACCTGTCAAATGAATCTAATTTGCAGTCATCGTGGAGACCACTGTAAGAGGCAAGCACCCAGCAGAGTGGTTAAGGACAGGGCTAATAAAGTAGAAAGCCCAAGTCAGAAGCCCAGTCCTGCTGCTTTCCTGTGTGGCAGATTACCCAACCTCATCAAACCTCAGTTTCCTCATCTGTAAAATGTGACTTTCATGATTGTTGTGAGGATTACACAAGAAAAAAACCCACACATATCTTAGCATGGAACATAGGAAATGCTCAAACAATGCTGGATATCAATATTATTAGCCAGAAGGGCTGATTCAGGAAGAGGCTGACATGTAGGTTGAAAAGTCTTTCATCTTCATCCAGAGTCTTGTAAACTTAGGTTATAGATTGGCAATGTCAATGATGTCCCAGAAGGGCCAGGCGATTTCACCAATAGTGGAGGCATAAAGTATCAGGACTGAGGCATTAGAAACCATCAGGTCCCATCCGCTCATGTTACTAAGATGGAAACCAAGGCGCAGGAAGGGAAAAAGACCAGAAGCCTGGTCTGTCAACTCTCATGCATGTTCCCAGGTCAATGTGTGTTTATAAACATACAGTAGAGCATCTACTATGATCAAGGCACTGTGTTGACATGAAAGGAGCGCGGAGGTGAACATAGCAGAGTACCTGCTCTCAGAGGGCTCAGAGCCAGGCTTGTAGACCTGTTGATCACAGAGGATGAGAAGTGATCAGTTCCATCTGGGTAGGGAGGTTGTTTCCACCTGGAGAGTTCCAGAGAAGGCTTCAGTATATAGTGGAGAAGGCATTACAGGCAGAAGAGGACACAGGTAAAGACGTTGAAGGTTTTGGAGCAGGGGTTAAACTTTCTAATCTTTCAGGAGAGTAACTTAACCTCTGTGTGGAGATTGGAGGCATCAATAAATTTAAAGGTAGAAGCAGGGAAGGGACTGCTGCTCCAGCTCAGGGGACAATTGATGGGGATATGAGTCAGTCCTGCTGGTTCTTCCCAAGCCCCCAACCCTCACTGCTGATAACCTCACCTCATTTTGCACTGAGAAAATGAGCACCATCAGACAGGAACTTCCTTTTCTCCCCACAAACTCTAGCCCAACTGCTCCTTCTTTCCTTATCAAAGTGGGAGACAAGCTGGTTTGGTGGTGCTAAATTCTCCTAACTTTTGTTTGTCCATAAATAAAACTTTTGATTTCTTCATCAATTTTGAATGGGATCCTTGCCAAGTAGAGTAATCAGTAGCATGGAAGCATATATACTACCATATGTAAAATAGACAGCCAATGGAAATTTGCTATATGACTCAGAGAACTCAAGCCAAGGCTCTGTAATAACCTAGAGGGATGGGAAAGGGTGGGAGTGGGAGGGAAGTTCAAGAAGGAGGGGACATAGGTATACCTATGGGTAACTCATGTTGATGTATGGCAGAAACCAAAACAAAATTCTAAAGCAATTATCCTTCAGTTAAAATAAATAATTTTTTTAAAAAAGAAAGACAAGGCTTTCCTCCTATCTCAGACCAACCCTTCAAACTGTACTCTAGACCCCACCCTTCTCACGTTCCCAAGATTTTGGGGGGTAGCTCCTTCCACTCTCTGTCTCATTCCCTTTAACAAAGACATACTTTCCATAAATTCCTTCTCAACAAAAATGGGGCGGGGGAGATGGCTAGGGAAGAAAGACAACAAAAGGAGAGGGAAGGGGAAAAGGAAATGTTTTTTAAAGACTAGACTTTCCTTTGATCCATATCTCCCTTCAGTTATGGACCCACATCTATGCTTTCCTTCATAGGAGAATTTCTCAAAAGAGCCATCCACACTCCATCTCTGCTTCCTTAGGGTCCATTCATCTGTCAATCACTGTGGTCTGGCTTTTACCCCTTCACCAAAGTCTCTCTTGTCAAGATCACCAACAACTGCCAGATTGCCAAATCCAGCAGATGCTTCTGGAAGCTGATGTTATGACAAGCAGTTCAGTGTGGTTGTTAAGACAGGGCTTCTAGAGTCAGCATGCCTGCATTTGAGCCCTGGATCTACCACTACCCAACTGTATGACCTTGAGAAAAATACTTAACTTCTCTGGCATTAAATTTCTTAATCTTTGAAGTGGAGGTGGTAATCATAGCCCTTACCTCACAAGGTTGATGCGATGCCATTATTTTTTTCTGTTTAGGGCTGAGTGATATTCCATTGTGCATGTGTACCCCTGTTAAGTCCCTGTGCTCAGAGCTGGGTGCACAGCAGATGCTCCACATGGGCTGGCTTCAACCGGGCTCCATCTGACCTCACCTCTCAGCAGACGCCCCCAATGCTGATTGACTTTTTCCTTCTGTAAAATGTCTCATCTCTCAAGGGACAACACACTGTCCTGGTTTGTTTGTTTTTTTTCCTACCTCACTGGCCCCTCCAGTCACTCCTTCTCTATCCAAACTCTCCTCTCCTCTCCGCACTCCCTCCTGAGGTGAGCACCTTCGTTCCCATGGCTTCAAATGCTACATATATGTCTGTCACTCCCAAATGTCCATGTCCACCCCAAACCTCCCTTATCTCCAGCCTCATGTAACCAATGACCTACTTTATATCTTCACTTAATGCTTAGAGAAAAACCCAAATTAAACATGTCCAAAGGGAAAAAAAATATGAATTCAACTAGAAGCCTGTTTCCCCTCCAGTCTTCCCATCTTAGCACCATTTACTAGTTGCACAGTCCCAAATGCCAGGAGGCCTGCTTGATTCTTTTCTTCCCCTCACTCCCCACATTCCATCTATTGACAGATTCTGTTCTACCTCAAGTATATCTCAAGTATCTACCTCAAGTATCCACCTCCTCTCTCCACCTGCCCCCACCATCACCATTTCTCGCTTGTGGACAGCTGCACAGGTCTCCTCTCCACTCTCCTGCTCCTTCTCCTAGCCTGCAGCAGTCTAGGCTCCTCACAATAAACTCAGTCGTGTCCAGCTCTTTGCAACTCAATGGACTGTACCCCCCACCCCCAGGCTCCTCTGTCTAGGGGATTTCTTAGGCAAGAATTCTGTAGTGGGTTGCCATCCTCTTCTCCTCACAATGGCTGAGTCGTAGTTTTTCCAAATGTGTTATGAGATAACACCTCTTGGTAACTTACAACCTTGTGGTGGTTTTGGATTTTACGTGGAATCAAATGCAAATGTCTTTCTCTGCTTTACAGTGCCCCTCAAGGTGTGGTCCCTGTCTCCCCCTCCTTCTCTTCACTTCAGCAGCAGTGGCATCTGTAACATGCTGAGCTCTTTCTGGCCTTGAAAGAGCCAGTCGTTGGTCCCTCTGTCTGGAAAGTTGACTCTGTGGCTTTTTGCATTGCTGGCTCTTTGACAGGCTTCAGGTCTTAGCTTAAATAGCACCTCCTTAAAAAGGCTTTCTCTAAACACCTAAATAGATCCCCCTGTTGTTCTTTACCACAGCCGTGCATTTGCTCCCTTTGAAACTCCTTATATGTTTGTTCATATGTCTTTTCAATGTCTGTTTCCCTCAGTAGAATGACTATGTCATGAGGGCAGATACCTCAACAGTCTTGTTCAACATGATTTCCCCAGAATCTGACACAGTGACTTCACAGAGAATTCAATGGCTGCTGAATGAAGGGAAGAATGAAGGAAAATAGAAAATAAGCCTGGAGAGAAGGGAACAAACTGGAGAGATATTGAGGAAGTAGACATGGTAAGACTTGGTGATGGATTGGATGTGGGTGCTGAGAGGAGGGAAGGCGGCAGTGATGAGGTTTGGGGTTTTATTACCTAACTGGATGATTGTGCCATTTATGAAACTGGACAATAAGGAAAGGGACCAGTTTGAAGGAAAAGGTGGTACCTTCAAGCTTGAGGCATTGAGTTTGAGGTCCCTGCCTGACATTAAAATGAACATGCCCAGTGGGCACCTTGGGACTTGAATTCAGTCTGGAACTGAATGAATGATCAGGACTAGTAAAAAATAATGAGATGTGATCAGAATAACTGAAAGCAAGAGAATGGACATGATTGCTCTGGAGAGAATGTAGAGAGAGAAGAAGACAAAGACAAAATCTAAAGCAAAACTGACTCATGTGTGGCAAGAGTAGAGAGTAAAGGAGTCACAAGATGCAAGAGATCTGGAGCCATTTGGTGTCTCCAAGCCAAGGGAAGAGACAATGGCAAGCAGGAAGGGGTGTGTGGCAGGGTCAGATGTGAAGATTAGAAAAGGCCACTCGATTTGCTGACAAGGAAGCTATTGGTGATCTTTAAAGAGCAACTTAAGGCAAGAGGGAGAGGACCATAATGCAGCAGATGAAGGAAAGCGTGGGAGGTTAGGACGCAGAGATAGTGAGGGGAGACAATGCTCCCAAGAAGTTTGGCTGAGAAGGGAAGGCAAGAGAGAAGATGATAGCTTAAGAGGGAGGCAGGGTCAAAGGGAGGGTTTCTTGAAGGATTGGGAGAGCTAAAAATCCTTGAAGGCTGAGGAGGAAACAGCATTCAAAATGAGGGGGAGAGATAGAGATACAGGAAAAAGAAAATAATTGATGGAGTTAGAGGTTCGGTATGGAGCAGAGGATAGACATGTCTCCCTAGGAGACAAAAGGAAAAAGGAAGAAGGAAGTAAGGGAGGGAGGGAGGAGGGGAGAGAGAGAAAGAGACTTGGAGGGAGGACATACCGAAAAATTCTGAGATGGACAGCCTTTGTCTTAGCAAAATCGAACGTCAACTATTAGGAGGGGTGTAATGTAAGCAAAGTAGAAAAGGAGAACCGCAGTCTCCATGGGATGAGTTAAAGGATTGTGGAACATCAGTGTCAGCAAGGGCCTCCCATTGAGAGTGGCAAACTTCTAAGTGCTAGGAGCTAACCAGTCAGGGCCGGGGACAGCAGCAGCACCAGCAGAAGGTGTGCAAAGCCTGAATGGCTTCAAACCACGAAGGTCATGGCTGTCATCAGGATCTAGAGCAGACGATGCAGGAGGTGAAAGAGGCCTGAAAAGGACTGAGAGCTGGGAGCACAGAGTGGGGAATGGCAGGGAGGGACTTAAATGCTCAGAACTGAGGGTGTCAACTTATTTTTTCCCCTTGATCCAAAAATCAGTTACTTAACAGACCAGTGCAAAGCACTGGAACCAAGACCAGGTTTAGGAGGAATGAAGGTGCTGGTCATCTGAAGGATGGAGGTAGAGGAGCCAAGGACTGAAAATCTTGGGGCTGAAGTCTTCCCAAGTAATGACAAGGCAAAGGATGTAGCCAAGCCAGTGGGAAGCTTCTTTGGAGAGGATGTGTAGATGAGATTATAGGAATTGTAGGGTGGCTGGGAGTTGGGCTGAAGAATGTCTCTGAGGATGCTGAAGCCAGTGGGGAAGGCAGCAGGGGCCAAGATGGAGAGAAAGGCCAGGGGCCTGGTGCTGTGTTAACTGAAGACCAGCCAATATTTTCTGGTGGGCAGTGAGACTGAGAAAGGGGAAAGAGTTTCTAGGACTTACACCCCCTGCCCAACTACAAAAGCTATCTCACTCTCTCCTTCTTTTCTGCCTCGGCCCAACTATACCTTACAGTAACATCTACCATATAATATAACTTGGGAAGATTCATCACTCTTGCTGACAGCAATAACGTGGCTCTCTGAGGAAGATGAAGCATTGGAAGTAGGCATGAGAGCCCAGGGCCATAAACAGCGATTGTAAACGTGGACTTCTACAGCAGTCTCCCTACTGCCTCTAGAAGCCGAGCTGGGAAAGGATAAAAGCAGATCATCCACTAGAGAGAGTTGCTAAAGGCAGACACAACTTTCAGTTCTGACGTGAGAGTTAAGGGGAGATGTTTTTGGAAAGAAAATGGAGGTGGGAGGCTTTGTGGCCGATAGAATAGGTTTCCATAGAGAGCACTCAAAGTGTTGATTGGGAAAGATCAGACCTAGTGAGAAGGATGAGAGACTAGATGGCAACTGAGAGCCCTCTGCCCTTGATTGAATAGTTGTCACAGGTGACAGGACATGGGGTCAAGGAAGGGGGCCTCTAGGGAGACGAGACACCTCTGGCAGCATGACCACGGCAGCCAGTCCATCCTTCACTCTTTCCAGGAGAACCACAATCAAGAAGCAACAAAATAGGGCTGCCTGGGTCCCTGAGACTAATCACCACAAAGCATGGCCAGCCTCCTGGAGGTTTCTCAGCTGGACCAGGTACTCCACTTCATTTCTCAAGAGGTTGACCCTAATACCACCTGAACAGAATTGAGCTCAGGCTTCTGGAGATGTGGATAGAGCACCATATTGGCCCAGGACAGTGTGAGCAGGCCTGTGTAAGTTCTATTCTGTTGCTTTGCTCTCTGCACCTCAATGGTTTGCTCACCTGAAAAATCAGGGTAAGAATGCTTTTCTCACAGGTGATTATGACGATTAATTGAGAGAATGCTCTGAGAAGTTTCATAAACCTTTAGTCACTGCAGAGATGTCAGTTGGAAGTATCTCATTACTACTGGGAGGAGGGCCATAGCCCCAGGCACTCTGATGAAGGCCAGTAGACCCATTAGCTTGTCTGGCTGTCCAGCAGCCCATCTTCCCACTTGTCAGTACAGGAAGCAGGCAGTTAAGGACCTGTACCAGGCTGGGAACCTGCTGCTCCTGGGTATGTAAAAGTATAGTGGAGAAAGGGGTGGGAAACCAGGACATGATGAGAAACGTTGGGCTGGATGAAGCACAAGCTGAAATCAAGATTGCCAGGAGAAATATCAGTAACCTCAGATATGCAGATGACACCACCCTTATGGCAGAAAGTGAAGAAGAACTAAAGAGCCTCTTGATAAAAGTGAAAGAGGAAAGTGAAAAAGTTGACCTAAAATTCAACATTCATGGAGAAGGAAATGGCAACTCGCTCCAGTATTCTTGGAAAAGTCCATGGACAGAGAAGCCTGGTGGGCTGCAGTCCATGGGGTTACATGACTGAGCACATGTGCATGATGGTGGAGGGAGATGGATTGGTAGCAATAAACTGGTAGAACTAAAAAACGAAAAGAAAAGAAAAGAAAAAACCTCAACATTCAGGAAACTAAGATCATGGCATCCAGTTACATCACTTCATGGCAAATAGATGGGGAAACAATGGAAATAGTGACAGATTTTATTTTGGGGGGCTCCAAAATCACTGCAGATGGTCACTGAAGCCATTAAGTTAAAAGATTCTTGCTCCTTGGAAGAAAAAGTATGACCAGCCTAGATAGCATATTAAAAAGCAAGATATTACTTTGTCAACAAAGGTCCATCTAGTCAAGGCTATGGTTTTTCTAGTAGTCATGTATGTATGTGAGAGTTGGACTATAAAGAAAGCTGAGCACTGAAGAATCAATGCTTTTGAACTGTGGTGCTGGAGAAGACTCTCAAGAGTCCCTTGGACTGCAAGGAGATCCAACCAGTCCTGAAATCAGTCCTGAATATTCATTGGAAGGACTGATGCTGAAGCTGAAACGTCAATACTTTGGCCACCTGATGCGAAGAGCTGACTCATTTGAAAAGACCCTGATGCTGGGAAAGATTGAAGGCAGGAGAACGGGACAGAGGATGAGATGGTTGGATGGCATCATCAACGCTATGGACATGAGTCTGAGTGAACTCCGGGAGTTGGTGATGGACAGGGAGGCCTGCCATTCTGCAGCCCATGCAGTCACAAAGAGTCAGACATGACTGAGCGACTGAACTGAACTGAACTGAAACATGGGAAGACTGGGAGAAGACATCCATCTGGCTGCCATCTAACCCTCTTCCCTAAGGATATCAGGACCTATACGATTCTTATTTCTTGCTTTTCTGGCTAGTTTAGGGCCTTGGGCTGGCCAACTGAATGCTAGGCAGGAAGCTCAGTGGACCAGTCTGAGCTGAGGGTGATACCTACAAGGGACCCTCAGGGGGTTAGGGAATGTAGTGGGAGAGCCCTGGACTGAGCTAGGAGGGGCCTTCAGCCCCAGGCTGACCCTGCCAGGGATGAAGGGAATGTAAGTGAAACAGCTGAGCTGGAAATTGGGGAAACCAAACATAAGCCACCTCAATAAACCTGTCAAGGCCAAAAAACTCCCTCTTTTGTTCCCATTGCCTGACCTGTACTTGGCTTGTAAAAGGACAGCAAATGAACTCTGGCTTTTAGGCATGGCCTCTGGCACCCCTCTGCCCGGATAGGAATTCTGGCTCTACCACTTCCTAGCTGTGAAAACTTGGACAAGGAAGTTAACCTCTCTGTGCCTCCATTTCCTCATCTGTGCAGTGGGGTGCTGTGGGATTAAATGACTTAATATTGGTAAAGCAATTATAACTACAACTGGTATAGGGTAAACACTCTTAATGTTTGAAACACTGGCGTCTAGGCAACAGAGGTTCTATGGAAAAGGCATTGGACTTGAAGTCTGACAGGTCTAGGGGCAAACCCTCCATTTCTCACTTGATCTCTCTGAGCCACAGATTCCTCATCTTCAAAGGAGGTGGTGGACTAATTCTTAACAGGACAGACTGATATTAGATGAGATGCCTATGGCTGTGTCTGCCATCTCCAGCCTTTAGTAGGTGCTCAATAGATGACAGCCTCTTGAAATCTCCCCAATATTGATAGGACCATTTCCCAGTCTACCCCAGATGGGTAAATAATGATCAGTATAGTGCAGGATCCCATTTGAATGCTGCAGCCTGCCTGCTACTTATCTTAGTGGGGTCGAAGAAATCCAAGGGCCTGGCACTTTTTTGCAAGAGCTTCCTGCATCTTAGAGCAACAGTGCTCCTCAAACTCTAGAACCTATCAGAACCACCTGGAGGGCTTATGAAAACACAGATTGCTGACCCTACCCATAGAATTTTTATCTAATTGAACTAGGGTAGGGCCTAAGAATTCAGATTCCTAATAAGTTCTGGGGCTGCTGATGCTGCTGGTCCAGGAAGCACACTTGGAACATCACTGCCTTAGAACAGCGACTGTGACGTGCAGAGAGAAAACCAGTGCAAGTTGTGCAGCCTGAAATTCTGACTGAGTGGGTCTGGGGTGGAGCCTGGGATTCTGTATTTATAAGAAGCTACCAAGTGCTGCTGCTGCTGCTGCTTCACTGACCACACTTTGGGAAGCAAGGCTCAGAGGAGTGCTTGACCCTTTATTCATCAACAGTCCTTCCCAACCAAGATGCTAGAAGGTTAGCAGAGGCAAATAGAGCTGGGGAGGGCAGTGCAGGGCTCACGGCCAGAAGTCAGTATCAGGGAGGAGGTGACAATGGAGTGCTTCGGTTGCAAGTGGAGACAACACTGAGGGCAGCGGGACACTGGGAATGGCAGGCATGTGTACACCCATGTGTGCACACGAGACAGAAAGCGAAAAAAAAATTGAATGAATTTTATATATTTTTTCAAGCATCAAAGTAATATCTTGGGAAAAAATCAAAACTTGTTGGATTTCCTTACACGTACTTTATGGGTTAGTATTGTTTTAATTTTAATTATATATGGCCAGTGGGGGGTAGTGGGTGTGCAATCTGTTCAGAGCTTAAAGCCTCTAAAGGTGTTACCCTGGTGGTCACTGAAGTCTCTGTCCTTGAGCTTTGGAGCCTAAGGTTGTGGCCAAGTGTGTGTTCTGCTGGATGTTCCTCACTTTGCCCCAGGATCTGCAGAGTAGATTCAACTTTCTTAGGTGGAATACAAGTCACCATTAAAGGGGACTCAGGATTTGTAGATGGGATAGCAGATGTCACACCAGAATAAAGAGGATCCAAGGCCTGGAGAGGCATCGATGTCACTGAATCAAGGAACAAAGGAAGGGCATGGGTTCCCCATGGACACTCTGATCAACATCCACCCACACCAGAAGTCCTTGCTCCCCTGCACCATAAGAAGTATCCCCAGCCTTCCCAATGGCAAAGAGACCAAGGATTCCAAGTCACACTGACCTGCACATGAAGCCCAGATTCAACTTAGCTGTGACCCAAGATGATGACCTTTCTATTCTCGACCTTGGTTTCTTAATCCATAGAATGTGAATAATAACACTTTTCATCTTATAGGGCTGTTATGAGAATTAAATGAGTTAATATAAATGAGATGCTTAGAATAATACCTGGGACCTAGTGTGCTCTTGAAAATCATGGTTATTATAATTATCTGACAGTAATCCTTATCATAGTAACAGCACCATCTCAGTAGAAACAGAGATGAGTTTGGGCAATGGGAAACATCTGTTCAAGGAGATGAAGGGGCAGATGTGAAAGGTGAGTTGTGTACAAGATGCATCTGAAAGGGGCCTACCAAGACTTCTCAGGGCCACCTCCCACTGCCCAGTCCTGCCAAGTCACGTGTGGGCTGGTAAGACCATCAAACAAAACCCAAAATTAATCCTGAAGGACCTGAAAACCCCAGTAATGGAACTGAAAACCTTGAGGACACAGATCTTATTTTTGTCTCTTTTCCTAGTTGAAAGCTGTTAAAACAGAGCAGCAGTGTTGGTTGGAGACTGGTGTTCCCACTTCAGACTGCCACAGGCCTAGAAGAATAGTGTCTGACCCACTAGTGAACACCAAACTGCTGGTATAGATTGAAATGCCCAAGGCTTTCCTTTTTCAAAAGAGCACATCTGTATTCAGATGCACTTGGGAACCCTGAATCAGCTGAATGGTTCCCATTGCCCCCTCCCAGGGCACCAAAGTTGGCTGCAAGGGTGGTTTCAGAGAATGATAAAAAGTAGCCCCCTGGTGCTTCTTCCCCGACCTGTGCCAGTCCGTCCAGGCCAGTGGGTCCCCCATTAGCAACACTGGGAATCTTTTTCACCAGCTTCTTCTGGCTTTGAAAGATTCATTCTCCAAAACAGACAGAATTGGGGGAGTAACAATTTATTTGTCTTTCTAGTTTTATCATACAGACATCCTGGGCTGCCAGTCAAAGTTTCTGGTCAGTGTGAGATTGGCCAAGAGCACACTGAGCTGCCATTGGCACAACAGCCCAGACCTGGGACAGGCTTCCTGAAGTACAGTGCTAGACTTTCAGATCCCTCTCCAGCTCTTCTCTTCATGGGCACTGGCTTGAGATGGGAACCATAGATTTTGCCCCATCCCTTCATGCCCCAGAAATGGCCACTAACTAACCGAGGATGCACAGGGATTGCTAGGAAGAAAAGCCAGGTCTTGGGTCCGTCCTCTGGCTCTGTCTATAGCCATGTTACCTGATTGCCTCAAACTTTCTCAAACCTTCCTCCAAGTGTGCACACAGTGCCTTTTAAATAGGTCTTCTTGGCCTGGCCAAAGCCCTCCTCCCCCTTCCTCCAGGCCCTCCATCCTGTATCACAAACCCCCTCTCCTCCAACTTCAGGGCCTTATCCCAAGTGTCCTTTTCACATCCGCACGCCTCCTTTCCCCTCCCCCAGCCTGTTCTCCATAGGAATGGGCCTCCCCCAGCCTTCCCATCTCCTGCTTCCCACCCCCCTCACCCCCAGCCCTATAGAGTGTCATAAATTCTAACGAAACCCCATCAGGGGAAGAAAAGGAGCAAAAAGTGCCTAATTGGCAGGGGCCTCGAAGCTCTTGGTCCCTGTGGTGGGATTGATAAGGTTCCTGGGAAGCGGTAGGGGTTTGGAGAGAGGAGGGGGGAGGCTGGGGGCCTGCCTGCCAAATGTAGCCAATTAATGTCAGTGCTGCCTTTCATGCCAGCCAATTAAGTCCCACATACTTGTCACCAGCCCTGGGAAGGGGGGCAGGGAGGGCGGGGCAGGGGTTTCAAGGGAACAACTAATTTCCCTGCAGCCAGGATAATGCAGCCTTCGAAATGGGGAAGGGGTACAGAAGGAGTTAGAAGGTGGTTGGGGGTTGCCAGGGGCAGGCAGCAGGGGAGGGGCAAGGTGCAGAACACTGGGGCTCTGTGGGGACTTTGTTTGGGACCCTGGGAGAAATGGAAGCTGGAATTGGTTTCAGGGGCCACTAGCTGCTGAGCACTAGGAAGAGGGCTCACTTTCTCACTTTGTGCCATGTGCTGGCAGAGCCAGGCATTTGCCGCTTATGCTTAGTTCCTACAACTCCTGCACAGCTCAGAGGTTAGGTAACCTGCTCAAGACAGAACAACTGTAAATGGTCAGAGTAACGTGCTACTGACCTGCCAAAGTCCATGGTAAATATTCCCTAAAAGCCCTGCAAAGTAGAGACAGTGGCTTAAGCATCCAGGAGCCCTAGCCACCTCCCTCCTCACCACCACCAACTGGGCAGAGGGTCCTAATGAAGGGCCACATAACCCAGGCTGGCTCCCAGACAGCAGGTTACTCTGAGAGCTGGTGAAAGACCTTTTAAGGCAGGAAAAGGACCTTGGAAGGGGGACAGGGAACAGAGTCTCAGTGAAGGAATATCCTTGTGAAACCGGGGATGCCTACTGTTAGGCCTCCAAGGACACAGCTGGCAATGGATAGAAGAGACATTTCCAGACAGAGGTACTAAGAGGGTCTTGGCAGCTCTTCCCTTGGAAGGCTTAGGAAAGCTGCCTTCTTGCTGTCTTGAGGAAAAATTCTGAGAGCTCCTGAAGGAGGGTCCAGGAAGAGCCTGGCAGCAGCTCAGGGCTAAAGAAAAAGGCCCTGCCAGAGGCCCTAGGGAGCAAGCAAGGCTTCTTGGTATAGCCTGTGGCTCAGCATCAGGCCCTTACCCTTAGGAACAAGTCTTTTTCCAGGCACCCCCCGGGAAAAAAGAAATGAGGCTGAGTGCTGATCTTGGTTCCACCGCCTGTGAGACGAGTGAGCTTAGGGGAGTCTTAGCCCCCCTCTAAGCCTCGGTTATCTCATCTGTGAAATGGGGATATGCAGAATCCTTACCTCCAGGACTGCAATGAGACTCCCAGAAGAGATAGGATGGGAAAGGGTTTGTAATCGTTGAAAGCACTTCTGAGCAGGCAGTTGGGGTAGAGGCAGATGTGCCCAGGAGCTGGACAGCACAGTGCCACAAGCTGACCCTCTGCCCTGGGTGCCTGCAGAGGTGCCACAATGTGTGCATTGTCATGCAGATGCTTTGCCAAGCCGTCCACCCCCAGTGGGCCTACTAATGACCCTGAGAGCTGGTTAGAGGCTGGGGCAGGCTAATTACATGGCCCCAAGCCCGCCAAGACCCAATAATTACACAGCAACGTGTACAGAGAGAGTGGCTAATTGTGTGACAAGCTGTGAGGGGAGGGCAGGGTGCCCCCCGAGCTAATGAGCTTCCCCCAGAGTCTGTGAGGCAGGGCCAGGCCGAGGGGATGTGGCAGGCAGGGCATTCCCATTCCCAGCCCCCCATGGTGCCCAGCTCCCAGGAGGGTAGCAGGACACGCAGGAGGGAGGTGAGCAGTGATTAAGAGCCAAAGCTCGCCTCAGACCTGTCTCTTCTTGCCAAGTCTTGCTCAAAGACGCACCTGGTCGGGTGCTATGGGCCTGCTCTCTCAGAAGCAATACCCCCCTACACCTCTCTCACCCCAAGGTGGCTCAGGTTCTTCCAGGTGTGCCTTCTGCCCCCAGCCGTGACTGGTTGGCAGACTGACCATGGCGAGGAGTAAAGACAGATCTGCGAAATCCTTGACCATAAAACTGAGCAGGATCCACCAAGAGGCCCCAGCCCAGCTCCCATTTCTCACAGGGGTGGGAAACCAAAGCTCATATCAGCTAGAGTCCTGGCAAACTGGTGAGCTACTCTTGGGCCTCCCTAACTGAGCTTCTTATTTCTTTTTCATTCAGTGTAGTCCAAGTACTCTGAAGGCCTTGGAGTCAGCCAGTTCTATGTTCAAATTTAGCCAGTTCACATCTGAGCTGTGTGACCTTGGGCAAGTCACTTTACCTCTCTGAGCCTCAGTTTCTCCATCTACAAAATGACAAGGTTACAAGGATAAAATGAGTTAATCCCAGTGAAACCTGGGAGTTCAGTGTCCGGCCCCGTGTGATCCTATCTAGTGTACTCTTTGTGCATGCTCCTGACAGCCCACCTGAGGTAGAGTGCCACAGAACAGTTAGGAGCCTCCTAGCCATCTCCACCTCTTTTCCAGGCCCACCCCCTACCCATATTTACCAGAGGCCACCCTGACTGCCTGAGCCCTTCCCAACCACCAATTTCTCCCTGGATACCTCTATTTTCCCTGACACTGGAGCGAAGCTGGAAGAGGCAGGGGTGTGAGGGAGAGGGGTGGATTAGGCCATCTCTTCCCTTCAGATGTGGCACCCTATGGAGGTAAGGCTTCCAGGTGGAGAGAGGCCTGGGTACCTCCTGTTTCTGAGATGACCTCCCCCTCTCTAGCTCACCCCTCAGCTCTGGACACTTTCAAACTCCCCCTCCCCAAAAGCAAGCAGGAGGCAGAGGCATTGAAGTGGCTGCTGACAAGTTGGAACAGCTTAACAAATTACTCCTAATAAACTACTGGGGGCAAGAGAAGGGGAGGCCAGAAGCCAACCTGCTCCCAAGCTGCACCTTCATCCAGGCCCTGGTGGCCTGGCCACTCCGAGGACAGCCAGAGGCTTTCCTGCAGGGAGGCCTACACAGGAAACCTCTCCAGCCTCCCCTGCCCTTACCAGCCCCGAGCCTGGGATCTGAGGTTTCCCAGGCCTTAGAACCATGGGGCTTGCCCAAATCAGAGAGGTTTCTCACCTTCACTGAAGCCCAGGGTTTCAGCCCAGCTCGGCCAGACACAGAGGAAGAGGCAACAGAGCCAAGTGCTCCCACCTCCAGACTGCTAGTCCAGGGGCTCAGGTTGGAGACCCCAACTTATTTGGCACCTGACCATTCTACCAGCACATGTGTGGACAGGATTCCTTTGTTGGATACAGCTCCTGGCCACTGGCTGAGGCAAACCATCTCTTCTCTTGGCCTTGCTCGCTTTCCTGTCTTTCACGTGAAGGCTGTCAATCCCCACAAGACCCCGGACAGTGCTCTAAGGGCTATCCTCTGCATTAAACAGGATCGTGGGCAGGAAAGCACTGCCTCAGTTTTAAAGCACCACACACAAGCTGGTTGTTGGAATGGCTGCTGATTATGATTGTTATTAATTCTTGGTTATTAACTCTTGTCCCTTCTGTATCCGTCACTTCTGTCCTTAGTTGGACTGGACCAGTAGGAGGAAAGGAATAATGGACTTTACCAGCAACAAAAGGTAAGTGCAAAGCACTTTCACTTACATTTTGTCTAATCCTCACATCGGTTCCTCAAGGGAGGAGTTACTATCCCCTTTCACAAAACAATCACTGGGGCAGTTGGCCTCTGATCAATACTGGCTACCGCCCCAGACTCTCAAACTTCTCTTCTTCTAGGATTCTTTTCAGCATCATGGTGATACTTCTAAGCTCACTGGGCAGGCTTGGGGAGAGACTTGGGCTGGGTGGAGGGAAAGAGGCAGGCCACAAACAGGAGCCTGCGTGCTCAGACTCAGAGAGGTCAATTAACTTACCTGAGGTCACACAGCTAAAAAGTTCTGTCTCAGCTACAAATCCATGCCCTTCTGACCAGCTCACTTAGTGAGCCTGGACCTGGCTAACTTGGACAGTCAGGGGGTCTCCCCAGTGGAGGCTCAAAAAGTGGGCCCTGGGCACAGGGTGTAGGCTGCATCCTGGAGAGCCATGGAATGGATCTGTTCTTGAGGGGGAGCTGGGCACTGCTGGGACCGACCATGTGCCGGGGCCTGTAATCTGATTAAGCCATTAGAGCCACTGTCCCAAGCACGCGCTGCCAGGGCCGCCAAGTCCTTCAATTAATCCCCAGATTAATCTGCTCTTTCTCCCTGTTCCCTCCCCTCCACCACATCCGCGCCCCTCTGTTTCAGCCTGGAGGGGGAGGCAAGCTAACCCCTGGGGCTTGTGGGACCTCAGATACATCCTGCTTGTCATCATGACGTCCTCTCAGACAAGGGGGCCTGGCCTGCTCTGGCCACCTTATCTTTGGTCTGTCTTTCCCTGCAGCCCACCCCAGACCCTCTACTCCTTAAAGTTCTGCATTCATCCAGCAATTGGTTGAGCACTTAGAATGTGCTAGGCACTGATCTTGGGGTCTAGTGGTAAAGAAGACAGACAAGGCTGGGGGCCCCAGGGCAGGAAAGGAGAGAGAGAAACACACAGGTGCTGACAGACTCACGTGCTCCATGCTGCAGTGGGAGGCTCAGCAATTGTTGTTGAAGGAGATCAGAGAAAATAAGAGGGCTACTCTAGGCAGAGGAAACGTGTACTAAAGTACAATGACTGGTGTGAAACACATAGCCTGTTTGAGGAAGATGGCTTGCTTGGAATGGGGAAGGAGAGACAGAGGCTGGTGGAAGACGAGGCTTGGAGCAGGCTGTAGGCATGAGTGTGCAGTTCAGCTTGTGTGCATGTACAATGATGGCCACTTTGCTCATGGGAATTTGTACCTGAGCATGTATATGAAGGGTCTTCCTCCACTGATGTGTCAGTGCGTGTTTAGTTGCCTCAGCCA
>SJYC01135103.1:0-19440 GCA_006408675.1 Madoqua kirkii
GCTGCACCTTCATCCAGGCCCTGGTGGCCTGGCCACTCCGAGGACAGCCAGAGGCTTTCCTGCAGGGAGGCCTACACAGGAAACCTCTCCAGCCTCCCCTGCCCTTACCAGCCCCGAGCCTGGGATCTGAGGTTTCCCAGGCCTTAGAACCATGGGGCTTGCCCAAATCAGAGAGGTTTCTCACCTTCACTGAAGCCCAGGGTTTCAGCCCAGCTCGGCCAGACACAGAGGAAGAGGCAACAGAGCCAAGTGCTCCCACCTCCAGACTGCTAGTCCAGGGGCTCAGGTTGGAGACCCCAACTTATTTGGCACCTGACCATTCTACCAGCACATGTGTGGACAGGATTCCTTTGTTGGATACAGCTCCTGGCCACTGGCTGAGGCAAACCATCTCTTCTCTTGGCCTTGCTCGCTTTCCTGTCTTTCACGTGAAGGCTGTCAATCCCCACAAGACCCCGGACGTGCTCTAAGGGCTATCCTCTGCATTAAACAGGATCGTGGGCAGGAAAGCACTGCCTCAGTTTTAAAGCACCACACACAAGCTGGTTGTTGGAATGGCTGCTGATTATGATTGTTATTAATTCTTGGTTATTAACTCTTGTCCCTTCTGTATCCGTCACTTCTGTCCTTAGTTGGACTGGACCAGTAGGAGGAAAGGAATAATGGACTTTACCAGCAACAAAAGGTAAGTGCAAAGCACTTTCACTTACATTTTGTCTAATCCTCACATCGGTTCCTCAAGGGAGGAGTTACTATCCCCTTTCACAAAACAATCACTGGGGCAGTTGGCCTCTGATCAATACTGGCTACCGCCCCAGACTCTCAAACTTCTCTTCTTCTAGGATTCTTTTCAGCATCATGGTGATACTTCTAAGCTCACTGGGCAGGCTTGGGGAGAGACTTGGGCTGGGTGGAGGGAAAGAGGCAGGCCACAAACAGGAGCCTGCGTGCTCAGACTCAGAGAGGTCAATTAACTTACCTGAGGTCACACAGCTAAAAAGTTCTGTCTCAGCTACAAATCCATGCCCTTCTGACCAGCTCACTTAGTGAGCCTGGACCTGGCTAACTTGGACAGTCAGGGGGTCTCCCCAGTGGAGGCTCAAAAAGTGGGCCCTGGGCACAGGGTGTAGGCTGCATCCTGGAGAGCCATGGAATGGATCTGTTCTTGAGGGGGAGCTGGGCACTGCTGGGACCGACCATGTGCCGGGGCCTGTAATCTGATTAAGCCATTAGAGCCACTGTCCCAAGCACGCGCTGCCAGGGCCGCCAAGTCCTTCAATTAATCCCCAGATTAATCTGCTCTTTCTCCCTGTTCCCTCCCCTCCACCACATCCGCGCCCCTCTGTTTCAGCCTGGAGGGGGAGGCAAGCTAACCCCTGGGGCTTGTGGGACCTCAGATACATCCTGCTTGTCATCATGACGTCCTCTCAGACAAGGGGGCCTGGCCTGCTCTGGCCACCTTATCTTTGGTCTGTCTTTCCCTGCAGCCCACCCCAGACCCTCTACTCCTTAAAGTTCTGCATTCATCCAGCAATTGGTTGAGCACTTAGAATGTGCTAGGCACTGATCTTGGGGTCTAGTGGTAAAGAAGACAGACAAGGCTGGGGGCCCCAGGGCAGGAAAGGAGAGAGAGAAACACACAGGTGCTGACAGACTCACGTGCTCCATGCTGCAGTGGGAGGCTCAGCAATTGTTGTTGAAGGAGATCAGAGAAAATAAGAGGGCTACTCTAGGCAGAGGAAACGTGTACTAAAGTACAATGACTGGTGTGAAACACATAGCCTGTTTGAGGAAGATGGCTTGCTTGGAATGGGGAAGGAGAGACAGAGGCTGGTGGAAGACGAGGCTTGGAGCAGGCTGTAGGCATGAGTGTGCAGTTCAGCTTGTGTGCATGTACAATGATGGCCACTTTGCTCATGGGAATTTGTACCTGAGCATGTATATGAAGGGTCTTCCTCCACTGATGTGTCAGTGCGTGTTTAGTTGCCTCAGCCACACTCCCAGCACCCCGGGGACAGGGACTGAGGATGCTATTTCTCCTGTAAATTACTTGCCCACCAAGCACCAAGGATCAGCAGCTTTCAACAGAGCATCCCTAGACCTAATTCTTCATCAGATATGCCAGATTCCTGCTGGGTGGGAACTCCAAGACCTGGATTCATATTCCTTTCTTAGGGTGTTTCAAGATGTGTATAAGAGACAGCCTCGAAGCTCTTGGTCCCTGACCTCCACTGATGTGTCAGTGCGTGTTTAGTTGCCTCAGCCACACTCCCAGCACCCCGGGGACAGGGACTGAGGATGCTATTTCTCCTGTAAATTACTTGCCCACCAAGCACCAAGGATCAGCAGCTTTCAACAGAGCATCCCTAGACCTAATTCTTCATCAGATATGCCAGATTCCTGCTGGGTGGGAACTCCAAGACCTGGATTCATATTCCTTTCTTAGGGTGTTTCACTCTGCCCTGACTAACCCTAGCCAGGGCCAGGCAAGCCTGGGAGGTTGGCAGTGATGGGGTTTTCCACCCGCCTCTCCACTGCTATCCTGGATGAGCTCCCTTCATGTGAGCTCAACAGCTCATGAACAGAGTTTCCTCAGTGCTCTCTGGCTTGACCCCACCAAAGCCTGGTATCCACATACCCAGCACGGAGGGGGGTCCATTAAACCTGTCAGGTTCTGTCATTCCTCTGCTGCAAGCCCTGCAGCAGCTTCCACCTTACTCAAAGTAAAAGCCACAGTTCTTTCCGTGGCCCTTTCCATGGCACTGTAACACATGCCCTCCGTGCCTCACCATCACTTCTCTGACCTCTCCTCCTAACCTCCTTGCTCACTGCCCTCCAGTCACACAGGCCTCATCCCTTGTCTTCCAGCTACCAGGCATTCTCCTGCCTCAGGGCCTTTACACCTGCTGCTCCTTCTGTCCAGAGGACTTTTTCCTCAGATAGAAGCAAGGCTCCCTCCCTCACCTTTATTTTTTTACTCACATGCCTCTTGTCACTCTCTCAATGACACCCGGCAGAACTACTCTATTTAAAATGGCACATCATTGCCTACCCCATCCTGGTACTTTCTAATCGCTGTAATCTAGTCCTTTTCCTCTCCATAGTACTAACCACATTCAAATACACTGCGTGATTTACTCATTTATTATGTTAGTATTCGTCCCCTCTCACTAGAATGTAAGCTCTATGAGATCTTTGTCAGGGCTAATCACTGATGTCTTCCAGCTCCTAAAACACGTTCTGGCATCTAGTAAGCACACAGTGAGAATTCATTGAAAGAATTCCTCCTGAGGGGGGAGCTCCAAGGGCCAAGTTCTTCCCAAAGCTTGCTTTGAGCTTCATGAGTTTGTCTTCATTCCCAGCGCTTCCCAACCCCTTTGCTTCCCGCCGAGATGCCGTTAGATTCCTTAAAGCCCCGAATGGGATTAAAGTGACCGTTGATACAAATGCAGTTTGGGGACATGCCACACACATTGCCCAGATATGGGCCCTGAAGTCAGGCTCTTTGCTTCCATTGCTGGTCCACAGAGTTCCAGGGAGCCCCAGGCCCTGCACTTCCCTCCCAGGTTTCTCCAGCTGCTGCTCTCGTTCCCCTCAATGACTCCCTTTTCCTCTCCAGGCCTCCGAGCCTCTGCCTTCTGCCCTCCAGGTCTTCATTTTCCCTCCTCTGACCCTACCTCTGTGTCCTCAGGACTTGTTCCCTCCCTTTACTTATCTACCTAGTCCTGGCTCCTCGCCCCTTGGTGTGCCCACATCTTGGTCCTTTCCCTCATCGCCACCTCAGTCTCTATGCCTCTGCCCTCAGGGTCTCCCCTGCCACTTTCCCGGTCCTTTCAGTCAGCCCTGTTACCCCTGCCCTTCCTTCTCTGTCTGGTGCCCTCAAGTCTCGCCCTCTGCCTGCAATGCTCTCCCTTTCCACTTGCTGGCAAACACCCAAGCTTTGGCTCTTACAGCCTCTATCTGTTTCTGCCTGGCCTTTGTGCCACCTGCAGGCCCAGCATCCCCAAGGGCTCTCCACACAGCCACTCACTAATTAGGTCAATTATGAGGTCAATTATCTAATCCTCTCCAATCCAGCTCTGCATTGCTCCACATACTCACATCCTCAGGCACTTTCAGAGACCCCAAGCTGTAGATATTCCAGCCCTTGCTACCTCTCCTGTAGATGCTCCCCGCCTGGCCTCTTGGCTGAGCAGGTTCTGCTCATCACAGAAAACTTTGGAAGGGGCAGAAGTCATTGAATGGTGGCTATAAAGACTGATTCCTAAGAGCAATGTGTGGGGAGTACCTCCCTAAGCAACACTGAGGTCACCATCCCAGGGATGACTTCACTGGAGTCAATCCCCAGTACCGGGACTTGTGCATGTATGTGTTGGGGACTGGAGAATGGATCCTGCCTGGAGACAAGGGAAGGGACAAAAAGGCCTTTAGGCCAAGGCTCCTCAATCTTTTCCTGAAGTCACATGACTCTTGAGCATCTTGAAGGAAGAACTGGACTATAGAAGCACACACCTACACCCGTTTGCAATTCATTTCAAAGAACTGGTCCCCAGACCCCTGGAAACTGTCCAAAGATCGTGGTATAAACTTGGATTCAGAAACTCTGATCCAATGGCTCTTCCCAGCATTGTGCCAGCCTCTGTGAGGAAAATCACCCCTTCGGGATGAGGTTCAGAAATCCTCAGCCTTCCCTGCCTCTTCCCAGAGCCTCCGTTTTCACTTCAGGAGCACCTTGCCTGCCTGCTCCGTTATCCGACAGCCAGTGCTATGAAAATCCAGTGCCACTGTAGCCTCTGGGGCACCAAGAGCTGCCACAAGGACCTGATGGCCATGGTAGACCTCTGCTGAAGCGCCCCACCCTGCAGCTACGGCCACAGCTCATCGGCAGTCTCACCCAGTAAGAGAGCCAAGGAGAAGAGGACCAGGGCAGGGGCTTGCAGAAGTGAGGACATGCAAAAGGGAAATAGAGAGTCTAGGTAGGGAAGAAGATGGAGACCAGAGAGAGACACTAAAGAAAATGAAAGCAGACACTCAATGAGGGCAGTGTTGACATTGCAAAGGAAAATTCAAGAACTTCACCAAGTCTGATGTATTCCACTGTACAAATGGGCAGATTCAGGCCCCAGAGAGAAAATGGGACTTGCCCAAGACCCCACAGCCTGTCCCTGGTAGCATTTCAAGTACTCAAGCCCAGACTATCACTGCCCCACCCCAGCTGAAGGGCCCTGGGAGGAGAGGGGGTGGAGAGGCATAGAGCTAACAGCCTACAAATCTCTGTCTCACTGGCCGCAAAGATATTCATTACAACCATCAGTGTAATAAGGATATTTCAAAAATAACTTGAATATCAAACAACAGGGAGTTAAGTATACAAATTCTAGTTTAGTTATAGTGTTGAATGTTTTGTAACAAAAAGAAATTGTAGATTAAATTTCGTATCAGAACATGTTCACAGTACACTTTCGAGATCAGTTTATAAAACCAAACCAGTAAACACATACAGGGGTAAAAAAGGATGAGAAAGAGGAAACACACTAAAATGTTAACACTTGTTATCTCTAACAAGAATGTTGCAAATTATTGTGGTCTTCTTTTTGCTTGTCTACATTTGCTATATTTTCTTTAATATGCAAGTATTACTTTTGCAATGACAAAAAGCAGTACAATATTACATGTAAAACACTTTTTAGAATGTTTGTCTCCAGCTCAGACGTCTCTCTTGACCTCCAGGCTCCGAAATCCACTGTTGGCTGTCCCATCAATCAGAGCCAGAACATAGGGCTGAAGGCTCCTCCTCCTCCTCGTTGTTGTTCAGTTGCTCAGTTGTTTCCAGCTCTTTGCATCTCCATGGACTGCAGCATGCCAGGCTCCCCTGTCCTTCACCATCTCCCAGGATTTGCTCAAACTCATGTCCATTCAGTCAGTGATGCCATCCAACCATCTCATCCTCTGTCATCCCCTTTTCCTTCTGTCTTCAATCTTTCCTAGCATCAGGGTCTTTTCCAGTGAGTTGGCTCTTGGCATCAGGTGGCCAAAGTATTGGAGCTTCAGCTTCAGTATCAGTCCTTCCAATGAATACTCAGAGTTGATTTCCTTTAGGATTGACTGGCTTGATTTGCTTGCAGTCCAAGGGACTTTAAGAGTCTTCTCCAGCATCACAGTTCAAAAGCATCAATTCTTCAGCACTCAGCCTTCTTTATGGTCCAACTCTCACATCTGTACATGACTACTGGAAAAACAATAGTTTTGACTATATGGACCTTTGTCGGCAAAGTGATGTCCCTGCTTTTTACTATGCTGTCTAGGTTTGTCATAGCTTTCCTTCCAAAGAGCAAGTGTCTTTTAATTTCATGGCTGCAGTCACAGTCAGCAGAGATTTTAGAGCCCAAGAAAATAGTCTCTCACTGTTTCCATTTTTTGCCCATCTATTTGCCATGAAGAGATGAGACTGGATGCCATGATCTTAGTTTTTTGAATGTTGACTTTTTTCACTCTCCTCTTTCAACTTCATCAAGAGGCTGCCTAGTTCCTCTTTGCTTTCTGCCATTAGGGTGATATCACCTCCATATCTGAGGTTATTGATATTTCTCCTGGCAAACTTAATTCCAGCCTGGCATTTTGCATGATGTAGTCTGCATATAAGTTAAATAAGCAGGGTGATAATATACAGCCTTGATGTGCTCCGTTCCCAATTTGGAACAAGTCCATTGTTCCATGTCTGGTTCTAACAGTTGCTTCTCAACCTGCATACAGATTTCTCAGGAAGCAAGTAAGGTGGTCTGGTATTCCCATTTCTTTAAGAATTTTCCACAGTTTGTTGTGATTCACACAATCAAAGTCTTTAGCATTGTCAATAAAGCAAAAGTAGATGTTTTTTCTGGAATTCCCTTGCTTTTTCTATGATCTGATGAATGTTGGCAATTTGGTCTCTGATTCCTCTGCCTTTTCTAAATCCAGCTTGTACATCTGGAAGTCCTTGGTTCACATAGTGTTGAAACCCCACTTGAAGGATTTTGAGCATTATCTTGTTAGCATGTGAAATGAGCACAATTGTATGGTAGTTTGAACACTCTTTGGCATTGCCTTTCTTTGGGATAGGAATGAACATTGACCTTTTCCAGTCCTGTGGCCACTGCTGAGTTTTCCAAATTTATTGGCACATTGAGTTCAGCACTTTAACAGCATCATCTTTTAGGATTCGAGATAACTCAGTTGGAATTCCATCACCTCCACTAGCTTTGTTCATAGTCATGCTTCCTAAGGCCCACTTAGCTTCACACTCAAGGATGTCTGGCTCTAGGTGAGTGACCATGCCATCGTGGTTACCTGGGTCATCAAGGCCTTTTCTGTACAGTTCTGTGATTTATCAACTTAGCTGTCCCCACCTATGCCCTTTCTAGCAGAAGCCACAGCCATGCCCAGGCAATACTACTGCAGCCCCTAGCTTGCTCCACTCCACCCTGCTCACAATGATAATCTGGGAACTTTTGTTAAAAGGTTCATCCAACCAAGTCTCTCTCACCTGCAAAGTGCCCTAGAAAAGGACCTATGGGCCTTCAGCAACTTTGTAAATCTCATTTCCAAGATTCCTGCTCCCAAAAGAGGAGGAACACACACATAAACACTTCCCACCTCTGCTACTATTGTCCCATCCCTACTTGGCAGAATCCCTACCAAGACTTCCCAGATGCCACTCTCCCTGCATACATGTCTTTTATTTAACTTCCAATCCATTTTCTCTGTCTGCCCTCATTTGGGCATTGGGTTCATCTTCTCCTCTGGCCAGCAAGAGGATGATTCTTGTGGATCAGGAGTAGACTTTAAGTAGAGCCCAGCCTCCTGATAGAGGCAATTTCAAAGGACAGCAAGGTGAGTCACAAAATAGGAGCTGGGTGTGGGGTAAAGATGAACATGGAACTTTCTCATGGGACTGTTAACTTCAACACATGCACACAGAACCCTGTACAGTTTGCATACCCCCCATAATAGGTGGTCACTGTCTCTCCCAGCACATGGAGCACACCTATCACACAGTAAGTATACCAACCTGCACTTTCCACAGTCTCTGCCTACACACACACACCCCGACATAAAATGTGCACATTTTCTCAATTCAAAGGAAGCCTCTCCCTTATCTTTTAAGGTTTAAAGACTTGGAGTCAACACTTGTAAGCAAGCACACAACCCCACACCCTAGGATCTGCCCACCCTACAGTGGTCTACCCTGCTATCTACCCGATGAGCAGCATTCAGTGTGGTCGTGAGAGCTGGGATGTGGAGCCACACCAGCTACCTAGACTAGTAGTGTGTGGCCTGGTGGCAAGTTACATCACCTCTCTCAGCCTCCCCAAGTATAGAATCAGAATAAGAGGAAATAAGTATGTATAAATACTGTCTCTTATACACATCTAGATGTGTATAAGAGACAGGTTTAATCTCCCAGCACATGGAGCACACCTATCACACAGTAAGTATACCAACCTGCACTTTCCACAGTCTCTGCCTACACACACACACCCCGACATAAAATGTGCACATTTTCTCAATTCAAAGGAAGCCTCTCCCTTATCTTTTAAGGTTTAAAGACTTGGAGTCAACACTTGTAAGCAAGCACACAACCCCACACCCTAGGATCTGCCCACCCTACAGTGGTCTACCCTGCTATCTACCCGATGAGCAGCATTCAGTGTGGTCGTGAGAGCTGGGATGTGGAGCCACACCAGCTACCTAGACTAGTAGTGTGTGGCCTGGTGGCAAGTTACATCACCTCTCTCAGCCTCCCCAAGTATAGAATCAGAATAAGAGGAAATAAGTATGTATAAATATGTAAAGTGTTCAGAACAGTGCCTGTCATAGAGTGTTATATGTATTTGTTATTATTACTATTGGTGGTGGTTTAGTTGCTAAGTCATGTCCAACTCTTGTGACCCCATGGACTGTAGCCTGCCAGGCTCCTCTGTCCATGGGATTTTCCAGGCAAGAATACTGGAGTCGGTTGCCATTTTCTTCTCCAGGGTATCTTCCCAACCCAGGAATCGAACCCAGGTCTTCTGCATTGCAGGCAGACTCTTTACCAACTGAGCTATGAGGGAAGCATTATTACTATTACCTGTCATAAAAATATATACCTATATCCATACAATTCAGAGCCTTTTGGGGAGAGTAATAGAGAGCTATATATATGTGTGTGTGTATGCATGCGCACACACATGCACATACATGCATAAGATCATACATGCACACATGTGAGCTTACAAATAAGTGATTACTGAAGTGGTATGATTTAGAGGAGGACTACTCACACCTCCACCCTTAATCAACACCATTGCCAGAAATTCCACCAATACTGAGTATATCATCTGAGTCTTAAAGGCCAGTTCTTTTCAACAATCCCCTATTAAAATGCACATACCCCTTGGGGGGTGTTAAGCCTTATCAACTAACACCTTAGTTGTCAGCTAACACCTTAGTTATCAGCTAACACCTTAGATATCAGTTAACACCTTAGTTGACAGCTAACACCTTAGTTGACAGCTAACACCTTAGTTGACAGCCAGCTGAGAGCAAGACCCTGCAGGACTGGCTTTTGGAAGAAGGAGGACAGGGATAGTAGAAATAGAGGGGGTTGAATAGGGTTGAGAGGAGGGCACAGAGGCCAAACCTCACCAACTTCCCAAAGGTACCAAACTTGTCTTGCTCTGCAGTGTATAGAAGGGACAGATCTTTCCTTCCAGCTGATGTCACCAGGTGTGGGTAGGGGTGAGGCAGAAAGAAAGGGAGATCATATGCCAGATATGTCCCCCACAGCAGCTGGTAAGTGTTGGCACAGCCAGCCCAAGCTTTCCTTCAAAGGTGGATGGAAGTTGGAAGCTGGAATTTCTGCATCCTCCTGCCTCTCCTGCAATTTTCGCCCCTTCTCTACCCACCAATCCCCCTCCAGGGGCTAATCGAAGGCAGTCAAGAGGAAAAATACAGGTAGATGAGCTCTGACTTCCCCACCCTCAATTCCCACCACCCAGAACTGCCACTCTCAAAGCCTAAGGCTACTCTGTGATTGGGCCCTAAGGGGCCACTTCTATTCCCTTGACCTTAGAGGTCAACACTGCCAGCTCCTGCTCAGAGCCTCTGGCATTTATCATTCCATCTGAAGCCATTCCTGTTTCCTGCCTGGACCATTCCTGTGTGTAATGAAAGCCATAAGCTCATTAAGCTGGGGGTGAGGAAGGACTTCCTTTGATTTGTCCTCAATTTACCTCCCTCAAGCTTCAAAGAGGCCTCCCACATCCACAGGGCTGAAGCTTCAGTGGCCCAGTAGAGCACCCTGTATTCACAGCGCTCATGATTGGAACATTTATAGTCCATTCATTTCTACAAATGGTGGAGACCCAGGATTCTTGGAATGTCAATGCTAGAATGATGATCAGCCATCATCTAATCCCCTCTAACCCCTCCCCTCTATACTCTGTCCAGTTCCTACACATTATTCAGACAAGAAGACTGAAGCCCAAAGAAATTACTAGTCCCTCATTTAGGTCCGCACTGCTAAGATGGACAAAACTCTTTCCTGTGCATTCCCCTATGGCATTCTAGGAAAAATCTTGTAAATATGATTCACATGCCCAACTCAGAGCAGAGGAAATTGAAAGTGAGAACTGCTTAAGAACTTGACCAAGATCTCAGAGCAAAGATGTAGCAGAGATGGCCTTCAACCCAAGCCTTGTCTCAAAAGCACTTTCTGGCACAAGCAAGTGATTAGCAGCATGGGCTTTGGAGTTAAATAGACAGGGGATTGACTTCTAGTTACACCTTTTCTGAAGGTATGGATTTGGATTTTCTCAAAGCCTCAGTTTCCTCCTCTCAAAATTCAGGGTTACAATTATCACTCTCATGGGGTTGTTGTCAGGATGAATGGATCTGATACATTGTAAAGTGCTTATTCATTCAGTCTATAAAGATTTAGTGAGCACCTACTATATGCTAGGCTCTGTTTAGGCCCCAGAGATAGAGCAGTGAACAAAAGACAGACAAGCCCTGCCTTCATGGGACTTATAATCTCGCACAGTGGGAGAAGTATGTGAAGAAATAAGTAAACAAGATAGCTTCAGATAGTGATAAGTGTTGCAAAGGAAATAAAATAGGGTTGTGGGATAGAGCATGCCTCGGGCGGGTGCAGGAGGTGACTTTAGACTGAAGTGATGTTTGAGCTCAGTGAGGACAGAGTGTTGGACAGAGGGAAGAGCAGGTTCAAAGGCCAGAGGTGAAACCTCAGATCTCTACCATGTTTATATATCTCTTGCCCTGACTGTTGTACTGAGCTCTAGACACCTGCCTACTTTGATGTGCATGTGTGTGTGCAAAGTCGCTTCAGTAGTGTCTCACTCTTTGCAGCCCTGTGGACTGTAGTCTGCCAGGCTCCTCTGTCCATGGGATTCTCCAGGCAAGAACACTGGAGTGGGTTACCATGCCCTTCTCCAAGGGATCTTCCCCACTCAGGGATCGAACCATGTCTCTTGTATCTCTGCATTGGCAAGTGGGTTCTTTACCACTAGTACCACATGGGAAGCCCACCTACTTTGACAGCTCTGCTTAATGTCTAACATGATTTTAAAGTTGACGTGGCCAAAGCAGAGATCCTGAGTTCCTCCCAAACCTTCCCTCCCCTCAGTGCACCCCAGCTCAATAAATTGTATCACTACTTGTCCAATTGCTTTGGCCCCAAACCTGGGAGTTCCCCTTGAATCTTTTCATTTTCTCACCTCCTACATCCAATCGATCAGAAAAGTCCAGCCACTCTACTCCCAAAATGTTTCCGAATCTATCCACGCCTCAGCACCTCCCCTCCACCAACCCGGCTCAAACAACCATGCTCACTCACCCCAGCAGACCTGCCCTCACCCACACAGTCTGTTCTCAATGCAGAGACCAGAGTGAGTCTTTTAAAAATGCAGATCAGATCAAATTACTCTCTTGCTTACCACTGGCCTCTCACTCTGGCTTAGAAGAAAGCCCCCAGTCTCCCACCCCTGGCCTGCAGGGCCCTGTCTGTTCTAGCCCTCCCTGAGTCTCCCACTCATCCCTTACAACTGCCTCCCTTGTCTGTTCACCTCCAACCCCATCGCCCACCTCCTTGGTGAGTCCTCCAACATGATGAAACTCTTAGAATGGATAATTATTAACACTCAGAAGATGTGAGGCGGAAGGTAAAAAGAGGGAGAAGCCTGAGAAGGTCTAGTAGAGAGAAAGGAGGATG
The DNA here is from genome assembly GCA_006408675.1 of Madoqua kirkii. Lineage (NCBI taxonomy): Eukaryota > Metazoa > Chordata > Mammalia > Artiodactyla > Bovidae > Madoqua > Madoqua kirkii. Next base: position 12,251 of record SJYC01135103.1, read on the forward strand.
CAGAGAGCAGTTCTGGAGAAGCCCAGTAAGGAGGGGCTGGACAACCGTGTCCAAACTGGCAAGTGGTTGCTGTCCAGGCCCAAGTGGGGAGGAGATAACTTTTAGTCACACAGACATCATGGGCTTTCACAGTGAGCGGAGAATGGAAGGCAAACCAGGCCAGAAGACAGTGAGTATGGATGCCCAGTTGTGAGAGGGGAGGCAAGCAGGAAGGTGGGAGCTTGAGGAGCATGGAGGAGGGGATATTATGCTTTCAGGGAAAAACTGGAACATATTTGCAGGCTGAGGGCAGGGAGCCAGCACAAGGGAGAAAATAACTGAAGTGTGGTCCCCTGGGGAAGGGGCTGGTTAGACTCAGGAGGAGGAGTATCATGCTTTCCTCTCAGGAGGTTGGAGGCAGGGAGGGGAGGAGGGCAGATGAGAAGGGCAATTGTGGAAAGGGGGCTCTAGCCCATGGCCTTCAGCCTCCCAGTATCTCTCTTCTTTTCCTTGTCTTACGAGGCTGTAATCACCAAGGGCAATGCCAGCTAGCTGTTCTTCAGTTCTGACATTTACAGTGAAAGAATGATGGGGAAGCTGGGGATAAGGTGTGGTGCTATAACCACCCCTTTTTCTGCCCTAAGGCCTATGCGCACAGGTGGCCAGGGCAAGTGGAGCCCATGCCTGGTATGGCCGTTCTCCCTGGATCCCTTGTCAGATTTCTGAGTCTCAGAACAGCACCCTCACCAATCCTCATGCCCACCACCTTAACTCACACCCCTGCCTGCATGTGCAGGGGGAGCTAAGCCTGATCCTGAGACTAGGGGCACTTTGAGGAGTGCCATCACCAGCCCCAGTGCCACAGTCTCATGCTGCTGTAGGCCCACAGGCTCTGTACCAGGACTTTTGCATACCTGAGCACACACAGTCTAATGCCCCCAAAGATCTTATGAGCAAGGTAGTTTTATTATGCTCATTTTACAGTTGAGGGAACTGGGCTTAAAGAGATGCCATCAATTGCCTAAGGCTACCCAGGGCCATTAACCAAGGGGAAAAGTCCCCAGGAATTGGAAGATCCTATATCTTAGTGTGTGTCCAAAGGCAAAAACAGTCACTGAAGCAGGAAAGGCCCTTTAAGCTCATCTTAGGGCAATCAGTGCCAGGACAAACGGGGAACCGGAGGACAAGGCAGGGAAAACAATTTGCCACTGTCACTCAGTGAATGGGAGTCAAGATCTGTGTCTCCCTATTCCCTGTGGGGCTACCAAGGTGAACTGACAGCACCGGGGCCAGCCACCCACCCTACAGGGCCATGGAGGAGGCAGGATACATGAAGCCATGGAGAAGAACAGCCAAGAATGCATTCGGTTCCGTAGCCTTGGAGACCAGGGACACATCTGCCTGTTCAGCGTCCTGATAAAATGCCTGGCATGAGAATCACACCTCAGTGAATGTATGTGAGGTGGGCAGATGGAAGAACAGTAAGGGGAACACATCTGTAACAAACCCAGAGGAAGGCCCAGCTAAGGATACTCCGCACTGGCCCAGAATCCCCTCCTGGAACCAGGACCTCACTCCCCACTTTGCTATCTGGAGGCCAGAACCCAAGACTCCGACTGCTCCTAAGCTGGAGAGGGGTGGAGAGGAAGCTCTCCAAAACTGGCCTGAGGCTTTGATTGAAAAACCTAGAGTCACGATCGATGCATCTCTCAGCCTCCTCTCCCACCATCACTCAGGAACATTCTTCGAAGCCCTCCTTGATCCTGCTGATAAAACAGAAGCCCCTGCCCCTATACAAACACACATAGCCCACTACCCTACTTATTGGGGTGCTAATAAAGCAAACCCCTTCTCAGTTCCCAGGGCACACAAGGAACACCTTTGTGGCTGGGGCCGACACATCTGGTCTGCCTGTCTATCAAGACCCCAGGCCTGCTCAGTTCTCTGGAGCCCAACCTCTTTTCCGCTTGTTCGATCACCCTCTCATATACATTGCCTGTCCTACCTGCTCTCTCGTATGTGCTCTGGGAGAGTATATTTGTGCTCAGAGCAGTAGGACTAAGTCCTCACACATGGGCACTAGCCCACATCCTTGTACATACATGCACACACACATAAAGGCACAGACACTCCCCTGGTTATCCACACTCACACTTACGCCACTATACACACATACTGGAACTTGTAGATCACATGCACACACATAGGCTTGTGCCAAAAATAGACACATTTGTCCAGACCTAGGTATATACTTTTCCTGCCAAGGCCAGTCTGTGAAGTTTCTTTCCTGGGTGGACCCATCTCTGTTGAGGTGAAAGAGATAAGAAAACATAGAGACTGGATGTAAGAGTGGGTATAATTGTGTCTCCTGTGGTTGGAAAATGTTCTAGGGTCCAAAGAAAACGAGCCAGTGTTTGGCCCTAACTCCCTCCAACCCCCCATGCTCTGACCTCTCTGTTGGATTTCTTACTGAAACTCAGCTCCCTGCCCAGTTCTCAGGCTAGTGTTCTGGCCTGGCCCTGCCCTGCCCAGTCCCCTGGGGTCCAAACATGTGGCCAGGGCTCAAGAAATCAGTCTTATGGTGCACAAATTGGGAGGCTGCTCCGCTGTGGAGAAAGACCCCTCCAGGCCAGAGGTCATCTTATCTCCCCTTCCTGAGAGAGTACAGCCCAGAACCTTCACCAAAAGAAAGGTAGAAGGTTCCCTCAAGGAAGAAGCTATAGTTACCAGATATCAACGGGTCCAGGATGGATCCTGATAAGAGGAAGTAGAAAAGAGGGCATTGGGGCCAGCCTAGCTCAGGGAAAGGGTAGGCTCTACTTCCTCACTCCTGCTCTGCTGAGCCCCCACTAGGGATTCCCTAAGCCGCTCACTGCTCTCCCTGCTCCCCAATCCCCTCTCTTCCATCCTGCCTTCTCTCTTCACCATCTTTCTCCTGATCCTCTCATGAAAAATGGATGGAGCTTTTATTAAACTGTTTTCTCTTCAAAGGAGTTTTCAATTTTTAATGCTTTGCCGAGGTCAGGGAGACAGATTGGCCCAGACAGACCATGGGGAGGGGCAGAAGAGGTCTGCCCTGAAATGTAGGTAGGAGGAGGGAGAAGGGAGGCTCTAGGTCTGCCTGAGGGTCCGGAAAGCAGGAAGCAGAAGAGATTTGTCTTTGCGATGGAAATGCTTTCCTGGGTGAGACACAACTCTGCCCTTTCCCTCTGCTCCTCATGCTGGGTTGGGAGATCTTCACGGGAAGTGGACCAGCTTGTGTTGAACACCTACTGTGTTCCAGGGCAGTGAAGTGGGGTGCTACAACCACTCCTTTGTTTTACCCAGGGACCTTTGGGCACATTTGATGTACAGATGCCCCGTTGACTCATGACACCAGCTCAGTAATGAGAAGCAGTAAAACAGAGTGATAAAGAGCAAAGACTCCAGAGTCAGCCTGCCTGGCTTCACATTCTGTCCTCATTGTTTGCTTGCTGTGTGATGCTCAGCCAATCATTTCATCTCTCTGAACCTCAGTTTTCCCACAAGTCAAGTGGAAGAAGAAGTACATTCCTCGTAGGTTTGTTATGAAGATGCAAAGAGATCACACATGTCAAGTGTACATACCTATCTAACACTTAGTAAGCCCTGGATGCATAGGTACAGTAATAGTGCAGTAATCAATGTCTACATCTCACAAATGATGAGGCTGATTCTGAGGAGCTTAAGGGTTGACCTTCAAAAAGTTGCAAGGCCACTAAATGGAGCCATACATCATACTGCCTCTCAAAGGGTAGAATTCTGCCTTCTTGAACACTCCTCATAGCTGGCACACAGTTGGCAGTCAGAAAACATGTGCTGAATAGTTAACTCCTGCCATCTTCAATTTTGCTGTCTTGTCCCAACCTAGCCTCAATTTACTATGTGTCCCCTTAGACTAATCACTTTACCCTTCCAGTGATGGAGACCCAAGTCCCCCACCTTCCTCCCTGGCTCTCTTGGCCGATATACCAGTGTGGAAAGGGGAGGGATGGGAGGAGCCCAGTTAGTAGCTGGGAGAGTAAGCTCTCAGTCAGATGAGACAACCCAGGACAGGGACCCGCAAACCCAACCACAAAATGCCTATCATGGTGTCAAGTATGTAAGTTTGATTCTGCATTTAGAGTATGTATTTTGATACTTTTTATTGTGGGATCACAAAAGTAATACATGGTCATTGTAGGAAATGTGGAAAACCTGGACAATTTTGGAAAAAAGAAGAAATCTACTTTGAGTCCATAATGGCTATAGGGTTGATTTGACCTCAATTGGTCCACATGCATCTCTTCTCTGAATTCTAAACCCGGAGGATCCAGTTGAATATGGATATTGTGGTGCATGTGTGTGGACAAAAGCGGCACAAGGCCCAGCTGAATTCAATCCAACCATGGACCCAGCAGCACTCTGGGCAACTCCAGGGAGAAGGAGATGAGGACCTTTTTTCCAGCCCATCTGGTCCGGCTCCAAGTGAAACAATGAAAAAAATTTGGCTATAAATGATAAATTAGAGAAAAATTCCTACTCCTAGGCACTGCTTTTCTAGGCATTGATCCTTTTGACTTACAAGGAGATGTTTTAACAAACTTTTTGACAACTTAGAGCATTTTTACTTCATTGTCCATGCTGAGGGGAGGGGTTTGGTTTTTATTTGTGGGGTGTTATCTCTGATTCATTTAAACTCCTATTCTTCCTGACCAGCTGCATTGGGGATGTTATCTCTTTTGGTGGAAGGGTCAGTGTGTGCAAGGCCACTGGAGCAACTACTCTGAGACTGGAATCTACACCACTGCCATCGAGGAGAGGGGCCCAAACCAGTTTTTGAGGGAAGGCCAATGTTGGAAGCACCAAGTGGCTTGGACAACATAGACTGGCACTGAGGCAGCAGCACATGAGCTGCAATGAACGATATGCCCTGATTCCTTCCAAGAGCCTCAGATGCCTCCTTCACCTCCCACCCCACCTGATGTGCCAAGTGTGTGTAGACATTAGGCCCACTGGCATTTTTCTTGCCAATATTTTCAAGCACCATTACACAAACAAAGCTCAGCCTAAGCCTGTCCCTGTCCCGGAAACCGCACAGCACTTCAATTCTGACAGTGAGCAGCATTCCCAATGGGAGCAAATGATTACCATGGCACAGTCAAAAAGATACTAAGCAAAAACTGCTCACATTGAAAAGGGATGGATATTGAAATCGGTGAGAACAGATACAGAGATAGTTGGCATCGCTGGCCAAAACACTTATTTGAAGAACTTAAAGGCAAATCAGTTGAAAGGCAGATTATATTGCATTTAAAGGTTATATATTTATCCTTGGTTGCAAAAAGTTAGAGAAGTTGAAAGCAGCAATGGAAATATTTCAGCTTCAACTTGTTTGCTTTTGGGGGCAGTTTACTTAGAATCAGAGGTAAGATTTCAAAGTTCAGGGAAACATTGCTGAACAACCAGAGCAGGATGAGTGAGTTGAAAAATAATTCCCAAATTATTCTCAAAGTTATAAAAATGGAAAATTCCAGAAAAGAAGCAAACATGCTCAAAGGTGGCAAACAAAAAAAAACTTCTCATAGTGTCTGAAAATTACTATTACATGGAAAACCGGTGGCTGGAAATATTTCTTTTCAACCAATTTACCATTGTCACCGCAAGCTTGTTTGACAAGTTTGACATGCTAGCAAATCCTCGAAGGTCTCTCCTGGCCTCAGGTCTGTGATGAGGAATCAGACAGGACACTTCCAAGTTTCAAATCCTGTGAGCCAATTACTCCCCCTCTCTGAGCCAGTTTCCTCTTCTGTGAAATGGGGAGAAATAGCCCTTCCCAATTTATTTCCAGGATTATTACAAGGATCACACAAGACAGGGCAGTGTTAAGAAAAGTGTGCTCAGGAATCAGTCTGCCTTGCTCTGCTACTTAAGTTTCCTGGGCCTCATTTTTCCCGTCTATAGAATGGGGCCATACCTTACCTTTCTTGATGACATCTTGCCATCTTACATATAAAGTATAAATACTGGTGTTTACTGGCATAGAGTAAATGTTCAATAGCTGTCTGCTATCACTATGAATGGAAAAGTCCACTTTGGAGACTTGTGAGGCATTGTCACTTTTATATCTGTCTTCCCACTCAGTGCAGGAGCTGGGGAGATGCAGGGACTGGACTTCGCCTATCTATGTATCTCTCACCAAGTGGAGACACAGTAGTCACCATGGTATGAAGCTTTGAGTCCTTCTCCCCCATGCACCAACTGGCTAAATGAATCTCTTAAAAAGATCCAGATGAGTCCATATATTTCTGATAAGACTTGTGAGGCATTGTCACTTTTATATCTGTCTTCCCACTCAGTGCAGGAGCTGGGGAGATGCAGGGACTGGACTTCGCCTATCTATGTATCTCTCACCAAGTGGAGACACAGTAGTCACCATGGTATGAAGCTTTGAGTCCTTCTCCCCCATGCACCAACTGGCTAAATGAATCTCTTAAAAAGATCCAGATGAGTCCATATATTTCTGATGAATAGAAAGAGGAGAGACAAATCCATGATGGAGATATCTGAGGCCCACTCTCCTGCCACCCTGAGTTCCCTTGAGCTGGTGTGTGCTACAACCCCTGTAGAGAATGACAGGGTATGGCAGCCCAGACCTCCAGTCCCAGCTCTGCTCATGATTTTCTGGAAGTCTTGGAGCAAGTGCCAGGCCCTCTCTAGACCTCAGTGCCCTTTACTAAAAGATAAAGTGGCTGGACTAGATCAGTGCCGCTCAGCCTTGGAATGGAATCCATGTGTCTTCCCTTTATAGGTAGGGTAAAAGATTCAGTTGAAACAGCCCCAGAGAAGAAATCTTTGGACAACCACAACTCCCACTCCCAGATATGCATGGCCCCCACTTGAGAAATGCCTTCAGAACTGAAGATAGGCTATGAAAATGTCTTCCAGTTGTGAATTATAGCTGTCTTTGTAAGTGTAAGAAAAATTGTGTTTAGCTTACCATCAAAATAAGAACATAAAATTTCAATTCTCAAAGAACTCATGACCCCTGAGAATATATCAGTAGATCACCCCAGCATTGCACAAAGCCCAGGCTGAGAAGCCCTGGGCCAGATGTTTGTCCACACCCTCCGGGCCTATGCCTACTTTTATGGTCTCCTGATTGTATCCCACTTGAATGCAGAGTCCCAAAGAATAGCAAGGAGAGATAAGAA
>SJYC01135104.1:0-60491 GCA_006408675.1 Madoqua kirkii
TAGCTTTGTAATTTCACGGACAAATGAAAATTTCCTAGCAATGAGGAGGGAATGTTAATTCACTAAAACTGATCACACATACTGACAGAGGTCAGAGGAAGCGGGGCCAGCAGTGGAAAGAGCCATGTGATGGGTGGAAAGGAGTCAAGGTGTGAGCTGACCTTGATAAGCCATCAGCCTGTAGACCAGTGGGAGTGAGAGGGGAGGTCACGGCAGCAGTGGGAGCAGCACGCTGAAGGCTGCATAGACAGGCATTTGCTTCCAGAGGCTGTCAGACCACATTACTCATTCAAAACACGAAACCCACTGATTTCTTTCTGAGAGATGGGATGAGGTACAAGAAAAACATAAATGTCTAATGAGAAAAATTCATATTTAACAACTCTCTTCAAGGCACCAAGCCTTATGCTAATTGCCTTACCCATGACTCCATACCTTAAAAGTTTGAACTGTAATAAAAGAAATGTTTTAAAAACCACACCAATGACAGTCTCCCGGTACATCCATGTCTTTATAAATCACCCAGTTTAGTTCCCTTTTATGGCTGAGTAATATTTCATTTGGAGAAGGTGATGGCACCCCACTCCAGTACTCTTGCCTGGAAAATCCCATGGACAGAGGAGCCTGGTAGGCTGCAGTCCATGGAGTTGCTAAGAGTCGGACATGACTGAGCGACTTCACTTTCACTTTTCACTTTCATGCATTGGAGAAGGAAATGGCAAACAACTCCAGTGTTTTTGCCTGAAGAATTCCGGGGATGAGGGAGCCTGGTGGGCTGTCGTCTCTGAGGTCACACAGAGTCAGACACAACTGAAGCGACTTAGCAGCAGCAGCAATATTTCATTGTGTATATGTACCACATCTTCTTTTCTATTCACCCATCAGTAGACATTTAAGTTGTTTCCACATCTTGACTATTGTAGATAGTGCTGCTATGACTATTGGGATGCATGCATCCTTTTGAATTAGGGTTTTGTCTGGGTATATATCCAGCAGTGGGATTGATGGATTATATGATAGCTGTATTTTTAGCTTTTTAATTAGAACCTACTGTATAGCCCAGAAAACCCTAAACAGTGTTCTGTGGTTGACCTGAATGGGAAGAAAATCCAAAAAAGAGGGCTTATATACATATATACATATATGTATAATGTATAATACATATATAATGTGTATATATATATATATATACACACACACACATACATATAGCTGATTTACTTTGTTATACAGTAGAAACTCTCATAAAGCAACTATGCTCCAATAAAAATTAAGAATAAAATGAAACAAAATACACCAAGAACTATGGTATAAGGTAATAATGATAATTGTTATGTGAGAATTATCATGTTAAAGAATTTCCAAGCATGGAACCATGACTCTAGCTATAGGGAATCCAGGAAGGCTTCCTGAAGGAAGAGGAATGTTTAAACAACATAAACTGTACTCTGTGGGCAGTGAGGGGCATCAGAGGTGTAAATAGTGCAACAGAGATATGACATCTTTTGAGGAAGGTTATCTGGGTGCTGAGAGACAGAATACAGATAGATGGGAGCCTTTGTTCAGACAGAACAAGGGAGCAAATCACCAGGGGGAGAGAAAAGATCTGAAGCTGGGGGATGGCTAAGGAAAGAGCTCCTGGAATAGGAAATCAAAGAGTGGCATTTGGGTTCAGGCCCCATTCAGGGTCAATAATCTATTGCAAATTTGGGCAACTCTGTTCTTCTCTTCATGAAGATGGTGACTGCAGCCATGAAATTAGAAGACGCTTACTCCTTGGAAGAAAGTTATGACCAACCTAGATAGTATATTCAAAAGCAGAGACATTACTTTGCTGACTAAGATCCGTCTAGTCAAGGATATGGTTTTTCCAGTGGTCATGTCTGGATGTGAGAGTTGGACTATGAATAAGGCTGAGCACTGAAGAATTGATGCTTTTGAACTGTGGTGTTGGAGAAGACTCTTGAGAGTCCCTTGGACTGCAAGGAGATCCAACCAGTCCATTCTGAAAGAGATCAACCCTGGGATTACTTTGGAAGGAATGATGCTAAAGCCGAAACTCCAGTACTTTGGCCACCTCATGGGAAGAGTTGACTCATTGGAAAAGACTCTGATGCTGGGAGGGATTGGGGGCAGGAGGAGAAGGGGACGACTGAGGATGAGATGGCTGGATGGCATCATGGACTCGATGGACGTGAATCTGAGTGAACTCCAAGAGGTGGTAATGAACAGGGAGGCCTGGCGTGCTGCAATTCATGGGGTCGCAAAGAATCGGACATGACTGAGCAACTGAACTGAACTGAACTGAATTCTTCTCTTTGACACTCTTCTAACCTGTCAAGAGAGAAAACTGGACAAAATGATTTTTAGATCTATCATTTTATCTAATTATAAATCTCTTTAAAAATAATTAGATTATATTCCTATTGATATTTCTGGCCCCAAAACAAATGTTTTTGATATTATAATAGTTCCTTTACTAAATTCAAAAGATACCTCAGTGATCCCTTGATTAAGTGAGAGATTCTAAGTAGAACCTTCTCAGGGAATTATTTGTCTATGAGAATGCTCTTTGCCTTTCATTTTCCTCTAGTGTTTCTGATATGTTAAGGCCCACTAACATAAAAAGTGCTTTTTATAATTGAGAAAAATGTTGAGAAAAAAAATGTATGCACAGATATAATCTATTAATAAAACTTCAAATTGTTGAACTTTTTGATAGTTTGATAATCTGAGTGGATCTAGCACAAAAATTTCAAGCTCAAAAAATCTGAAAGATCACCAGATACAATAACAGTTATAGACTCAGAAATTAAAGACTTTCATAAGTTCAATTATTTATCCAAGCCACATGCAAGTATTCTCAGTTGTGTCCAACTTGTTGTAATCCCTTGGACTGTAGCCTGCCAGGCTCCTCTATCCATGGACTTTTTTAGGCAAGAGTACCAAAGTGGGGTGCCATTTCCTGCTCCATGGGATCTTCCCAACCCAGGGATTGAACTCCCATTTCCTGTCTCCTGCTTGTCAGGCAGATTCTTTACCACTGAGCCGATAAGGAAGTCCACATCCAGATCGCATAGTGAAAAAACTAGAACTCAGTTTGAGGGACTTTGATTGTTGAACCAGTGTACTTTGCCCTGGACAGGCTATCTCTCCATAATATACCTGGTCTTTTTTAAAGAAATATATACATGTATGTATATATATACATATGCTTATATATTAACATATATATCGATACACATATACACACACCTATATACACATAACTGATGCCTTCCATAAAATCAGGCAGAAAGTTTTCACTTGACTTTATCATTTGAATAAACCTAAGTTTATGCAACCCTGGAGAGGCAGCAGAGCATCCTAGAATTTAGAAATCCAGGTAGTTGGATTCACATCCTGGTCCCGCTACATACAACCTTAAGTAAGTTATTTAGTCTCTTTCAAAGTTATCCATGAGAGATATCATGAGAGATATTCCAATATTCCTCTGTATTGCTGCTGCTGCTGCTGCTGCTGCTGTTGCTGCTATATCGCCTCAGTCGTGTCTGACTCTGTGCGACCCCATAGATGGCAGCCCCCTGGCTCCTCTGTCCCTGGGATTCTCCAGGCAAGAACACTGGAGTGGGTTGCCACTTCCTTCTCCAATATATGCAGGCATGCTAAGTCTGTTCAGTCATGTCTGACTCTGTGCAACCCTATGGATAGCAGCCCACCAGGCTCCTCTGTCCACAGGATTCTCCAGGCAAGAATAGAGATATTCAGATATGCCTCTGTCCGTGAAAGTCTCCAGGCAAGAATATTGGAGTGGATTGCCAGTTCCTTCTCCAGGAGATCTTCCAAACTGAGGGATCGAACACTGGTCTCCTGCACTGCAGGCAGATTCTTTACCATCTGAGCCACCAGGGAAACCCTCAAGGTTATCAACTTACCCTTTTGTTTGTTGTTCAGTCACTAAGTTATGTGAGAAGACTTGAGAGTCCCTGGGCCTGCAAGAAGATCAAACCAGTCAATCCTAAAGAAAATCAGTCCTGAATATTCATTGGAAGGACTGACGATGAAGCTGAAATGCCAATACTTTGGCCACTTGATGCAAAGAACTGACTCATTGGAAAAGACCTTGTAGCTGGGAAAGATTGAAGGCACGAGGAGAAGAGGACAATAGAGAATGAGATTGTTGGATAGCATCACAGACTCGATAGACATGAGTTTGAGCAAGCTTCAGCAGTTGGTGATGGACAGGGAAGCCTGGCGTGCTGCAGTCCATGGGGTATCAAAGAGTCGGACATGACTGAGGGACTGAACTAACAGAACTCTGTGACCCCACGAACCGCAGCATGTCAGGCTTCCCTATCCTTTACTGTCTCCTGAAGTTTGCTCAGACTCATATCCATTGTGTCAATGAAGCCATCCAACAGTCTCATCCTCTGTCACCTCCTTCTTCTCCTCTCCTTATCAACTTCAGTTCAGTTCAGTCGCTCAGTCATGTCCGACTCTTTGCAAACCCATGAATTACAGCACGCCAGGCCTCCCTGTTCATCACCATCTCTCAAAATTCACTCAGACTCACATCCATCGAGTCGGTGATGCCATCCAGACATCTCATCCTTGATCGTCCCCTTCTCCTCCTGCCCCCAATCCCTCCCAGCATCAGAGTCTTTTCCAATGAATCAACTCTTTGCATGAGGTGACCAAAGTACTGGAGTTTCAGCTTTAGCATCATTCCTTCTAAAGAAATCCCAGGGTTCATTGATAAATGGGGAAAAGAACGTCAACCTCCCAAATCTCATATAAGATCAAAAGAGAAAGGGCAGATAAGATACTTCATGTAGTTCACTATGTTTTCTTCCTTTCTCTCTGTCTCAATTCCTAAGGAAGGCTGATATTCATGTATCTTTCTTCCAAAATTGAGACATCCTGAATTTTTGGACAAAATAAGGGTATGTCATGTAACATATGCTCTCTGGAAGGAATGGTTCTTCCTGGTCATGCTGTATCCTACTACAGGGCTTTTGCAGTGGTGTTATTTATCTAACCAGCAAAGTAAGTGAAGGAATGAATAAGTAAATAGATAAATGAATGAATGAGTGGGTGAACAACAGTTAGCCCAAGACTCTGAAGTTTCTTGGGGTTGTCACATCTCAGAAACCTTCTCCAATATATGAAAGTAAATTCTGTGTTAGCTCAAGTCCTGTCAAATCCAAGGGACTCCTCAGAGTACTCCATAAATAGGTTCCTGTGGTCTCAAAGTTCTAAGCAACTATTTGGAAAGGTGTGTGCATGTGGATTATTTCAAGTTAAAGGATCCATAGTTTTCACTGCATTCTCAAGTTTCTATGATCCCTGAAGTATTAAGAACCACTGCCTTCCTCCTGGCCAACACTGCCTAAGAAGAGGCCTTCCCAGAAAACAGTACCACAGCTTTACATTTTGATGGAGGCATTGTTTTCCTTGCCAATATCATTTCACAGCACTTAATTGCTCAGAGAGGTAACTTCATCAATTAGAAGTTGCATCTTTTCATAGAAATGTAAAATATAGTTCTAATTTGCTTCCCCAGCTGCTCCTTTTTTTTAAGTCTTAATTGAATTTTTAAAGTCTTTATTGAATTTGTTACAATATTTCTTCTGTTTTGAGTTTCTTGGCCCTGAGGCATGTGAGATCTTAGCTCTTCAAGCAGGGATCTAGCCCACAGGCCCTTCATTGGATGGCAAAGGGTTAACCACTGGACCATCAGGGAAGTCCCCAGCCACTTTTTTTTTTTCAACTTTTAATTTCACAGAGTATAGATGATTAACAATGTTGTGATAGTTTCAGGTGAACAGCAAAAGGGCTCAACCATACATATACATGTATCCTTTCTACCTCAAACTTCCCTCCCATCCAGACTGCCACGGAACATTTAGCAGAGCTCCCTGTGGTTCACAGATTGTTGATTATCCATTTTAAATATAGCAGTGTGTACATGTCTATCCCAAACTCCCTAACTATCCCTTCCCCTCATCCTTCCCCCAACCTGACAGCCATAAGTTTCTTCTCTCAGTCTGTGAGTTTGCTTCTGTTGTGTAAATAAGTCCCTTTGTATCTATCATTTCTTTTCAGATTCCACATATAAAGGATGTCATACTATATTTTTCTGTCTCTCTCTGACTTACTTCACTCAGGGCCCATCCATATTGCCTCAAATAGCATTATTCATTCTTCTTAATAACTAGCCATTCTCCCCACCCACTCCTCCCCCACACCAATTTTCTTAATGTGTTGACTTGGCTGCTGAACAGTGATTTTTTAATTACCTGGAAATTTTTCATCACTCTCAGCTCTTCACTATATAAAGCATCATGAATGTGGCAAGTGGCCTTTTCAGACCTCAGTGCAGCTCCTTCTGTTTCACAGCTGAAGGAAGAGTGTCTGCAACCACGTAGATATGTTGCTGTCGGAACCCTACTGGGGACAGGAAGGACTCTGTGAGACAGCAATTTCCTAGGTAGACCCCCTGGCGGAGTTTCCATCCTCCCTGCTTCAGAAAGAGCACCCTGATTCTCCCTGGAAACTGACTGCCCCTCTAAACTCAACCTGTGTAGTGCTGAGAATCTGACTCTATCACCTACTCCAGAAGTGAGTATTTGACCCAGTTCTGGTGAATCAGATCAGTGCAGAGGTGGTATGAGTCAGATGTCTAAACATAAGCAAGTCTGCTTCATTGATCCAAGTTCATGTTTCTTCTGGGACCATTCTGTCACTTCAGGTTAGCATTGCCAGCCCTCCTGTAACTTATATTGGTGCCATGCTTCATCATCTACATTTCAAGATGGGCTATAAAGTTTACTTTTTAGCAAGAAAACATACCTTCTCAAGATCATAATAATGACATTTACATATTACATTATGGTTCACAAAGCACTTTCATGTTAGAAAGGCTCCCCTGGAGGCTCAGATGGTAAAGAATCTGCAATGCAGAAGACCTGGATTCAGTCCCTGGGTTGGGAAGATCTGCTGGAGAACGGAATGGCTACCCACTCCAGTATTCTTACCTGGAGAATTCCATGGACAGAGGAACCTGGTGGGCTACAGTCCATGGGGTCACAAAGAGTAGGACACGACTGAGTGACTAACACTTTCACTTTCACATTAGAAACCCCTATCTTGTACATTTTACCTCTTCAGTAAACTAAACTTTCCTTCTAACCAGCCCACAACCATTGCAACCAGTTTAAAGAGGCCATGAATAACTTCCCAGAATAAGATCATCGTGGGTTAAAACAGAAGAATGGTCATTATATTTAATACTTACTGAGGGCTCATGAACCACCAGATTCTTTAACTTTACTGTTCTCATTTACACTTCAAGAATTTCTTTAAGGTCAATGTTATTAATCCCATTCTACAGATAACAGTTTAGAGATGTGAAGTAGCTCAACCAAGACCACACAGCTTGTCAGTATGGAGGTAGCAATGAAACCATTCTTGCCAGAGTCCAGAATCAGGCTGTCTAAACGCGAGGTCAGGCTGCTGTCCTGCCCACAGAGAGAAGGGCCTGGAGGCTGAGAAACTCCTGGAGGAGCAGCAAGGGCAGGAATCTCCAAGGTTAATGAATGTGTATATTATCACAGAAGACATGGTTAATTAATATGGACTTTATCCCCCTTGGTTTCTGTTCCAACAACCAGGATTTGAGGTACCAAGAACTGAAATGGAAGAAAGCATTGTTTCATGATCTCAATCCTTAAAAACTCAACTGGAGAATGTGTACAGCTTGGAAAATGTAATCTCTGCTCAAATGGAAGAAGGCATTAGAGTGAAAAATGAAGTTGTTAAGCTGAAGTGATGGGAATTGAAAAAGGTCAAAGGCGGATGGGAGTGGAAATGAACTAGGTCTATCTGTTAGGCTGCTCTTTTGTTCAGAGCAGCTGCTGGTGCTGATTTTAAAATGAAAGGTGAGCCTTGTATTCCATACAGGCGACTCCAACCTCACATGTGGAAATAAAATTCCAAGGAGGACACAAAAAATTGCTTTGATAGGTTTGAAGGGATATTAGCCAGTCACCCCAACTATAAAGAAGGAAAAAAGAATGTTTAAGCATCACATGTCTGGCGCAGTCTTCAGGACTCTTCCCAGAGATCAGCAGGTCACTGGTGGGAGGAAGAGAAGGATTCCAGAAAAGATCTCCTTCTCAACAAGACCTTGCTATAAACAGTTTATTCTTTGACCTACAGAAGACGATAATTATTCTTTGCTTTTAAAACATGAACTTGAAATTTTTTTAAAAAGAAGAAAAAAAAATGTGTGCAAACTAGTTTCAAAAAAATGACCTAGTTTGACTTCTACAACTGTAAAGAGTTCTATCCTAATTTTCACTAAAGGGAATGCTCATCAATTCACCCTCTCTATCGGAGATAGTCACTGTCTGCTCCATTAAGTTATCATCTCAAAGCAGGAAATTTATCATCATTTATTCTAGGATATTCTAAATTTACCCTGTTGATTACAACTGTGTAAACAGTGTCTGCTGTGAGCTGGGATTGGATGATTGAGGGCTGGGGCTGGCATTGGTTTTGAGCTGCCGTTTGCTAAAGAGTCCATGGTTGCTGTATCATTACAGACTCCAGAGATGTCTTACAAGAAAAGAGTTCTATCCTAATTTTCACTAAAGGGAATGCTCATCAATTCACCCTCTCTATCGGAGATAGTCACTGTCTGCTCCATTAAGTTATCATCTCAAAGCAGGAAATTTATCATCATTTATTCTAGGATATTCTAAATTTACCCTGTTGATTACAACTGTGTAAACAGTGTCTGCTGTGAGCTGGGATTGGATGATTGAGGGCTGGGGCTGGCATTGGTTTTGAGCTGCCGTTTGCTAAAGAGTCCATGGTTGCTGTATCATTACAGACTCCAGAGATGTCTTACAAGGAGTTCAGTGGTTATGGAGAAAAATGAGGCTCTTCCTCTATGTCACGGTAATGGGCCACTTACTCAAATATCTCTCTTTGGAGAGGCAAGCCCAAATGGCGTAAGGTTAAAGACCATTAGAAAGTGGTTTGTGCATGTACAACAACATGGCTTTTCTCATTTAAAAAAAAAAAAAACAAAACAAAAAACCTGTGCTAAATACATTTGTGGAAGCCAGCACTGAAAAGTCCTCTTGAGGAAAATACTTTCCATGACAATATATAAACTAAATAGTGATCAGTTTTCTCATGATTGTAGAAGAAGCTGTCCAGATTTTAAGAAAGGACATATTTTAAAATTTGCTATGTTTCAAGTTATTTTTTAAAAAGTTTAGGAATTTGAGTTGGATTGAGGATACTGAACATTGACTAAGATTAGTGCTCCCTGGATGTTCCTTTCCTTCAGACACAATTATTAACTCTTCACTTTGTTTCCCTCACTCTTTCTCTTGCTCTAATTCCAACCACTTATTTGTGGTAACCTAGCTATCCTTAACCCCTCAGCCCAAGGCGTGAAGAACCCGGTGCTCATCATTCCGTGCTGCTGTTGTTGGTCAGTCACTAAGTAGTGTCCAACCCCCATGGGTTGCAACACACCAAGCCTCCCTGTCCCTCACTATCTCCATGAGTTTGCCCAGTTCATATCCATTGAGTCAGTGACACTATTCAACCATCTCATCCTGTGTCATCCCCTTCTCTTCCTGCCCTCAATTTTTCCCAGCATCAGGATCTTTTCCAGTGAGTCATCTCTGCATCATGTGGCCAAAGTTTTGGAGCTTCAGCTTCAGCATCAATCCTTCCAATGAGTATTCAGGATTTATTTCTTTTAAAATTGATTGGTTTGATCTCCTTGCTGTCCAAGGGACGCTCAAGAGTCTTCTCCAGAATCACAATTTGAAAGCATCAATTTTACCTTTAAGTTTTTTTTTTCCCAGAATCTTTCTGAGAAAATAGATATAAAATCTTATTTGAAGAATTTTGTCTCAGCTAGAAAAGTTTCTTGTGTCTCTTTGCTCCGTAACCTTAGGCTTCTCCTAAGAAATTCTCCATTGTTTTTTTTTCCTATAGATTTTTGTGTCAAGCTAAAAGCCTACTCAGATATGCAGATGACACCACCCTTATGGCAGAAAGTAAAGAGGAGCTAAAGGGCTTCTTGATGAAAGTGAAAGAGGCGAGTGAAAAAGTTGGCTTAAAGCTCAACATTCAGAAAACGAAGATCATGGCATCCGATCCCATCACTTCATGGGAAATAGATGGGGAAACAGTGGAAACAGCATCAGACTTTATTTTGGGGGGCTCCAAAATCACTGCAGATGGTGACTGCAGCCATGAAATTAGAAGACGCTTACTCCTTGGAAGAAACTTACGAACAACCTAGATAGTATGTTCAAAAGCAGAAACATTACTTTGCCGACTAAAGTCCATCTAGTCAAGGCTATGGTTTTTCCTGTGGTCATGTATGGCTGTGAGAGTTGGACTGTGAAGAAGGCAGAGTGCCAAAGAATTGATGCTTTTGAACTGTGGTGTTGGAGAAGATTCTTGAGAGTCCCTTGGACTGCAAGGAGATCCAACCAGTCCATTCTGAAAGAGATCAACCCTGGTTTTTCTTTGGAAGGAATGATGCTGAAGCTCAAACTCCAGTGCTTTGGCCACCTCATGTGAAGAGTTGACTCATTGGAAAAAACTCTGACACTGGGAGGGATTGGGGGCAGGAGGAAAAGGGCACAACCGAGGATGAGATGGCTGGATGGCATCATGGACTCGATGTATGTGAGTCTGAGTGAACTCCGAAAGATGGTGATGAACAGGGAGGCCTGGCTTGCTGTGATTCATGGGGTCACAAAGAGTCAGACATGACTGAGCGACTGAACTGACTGAAAAGCCTACTGTGCTTCACTTCTTTCTAGATGATACGACTAGTTAGTTGGAAGAAAATGTCATAAAACAAAGATAGTTTATCTAAGATCTTTCTCAGCTTGGTTTCCTCCTTTCTTTCTGGCTAGCTCATATCAAATTCAGGCTTCATCCTGCTATCTCTTCTAATAATGCCATTCCATTTTTTTTTCTTTTAGTAACACAGTTACCTCATTTAACTACTTTAAATTAAATTTATAGTTAGCAAGTATGTCTGAGCAATACTATAACCCTTCTAGATAATCCATTAAATTTTAAGCATCTTATTTATACTCCTATTCTTTGGATGTTGTTGTTCAGTCACTCAGTCATGTTCAACTCTTTGTGAGCACACCAGGCTCCCCTGTCCTTCACCACCTCCTAGAGTTTGCACAAACTCATGTCCATTGAGTTGGTGATGCCATACAACCCTCTCATCTTCTGTCATCCTCTTCTCCTCCTGCCTTCAATCTTTCCCAGCATCAGAGTCTTTTCTAATGAGTCATCTCTTCACATCAGGTAGCCCAAATATTGGAGCCTCAGTTTCAGCATTAGTCCTTCCAATAAATATTCAGAGTTAATTTCCTTTAGGATTGACTGATTGGATCTCCTTGCAGTCCAAGGGACTCTCAAGAGTCTTCTCCAATACTACAGCTCAAAAGCATCAGTTCTTCACTGCTCAGACTTTTTTTTATTGTCCAGCTCTCACATTCGTACATGACTACTGGAAAAACCATAGTTTTGACTATATGGTCTTCTGTAGGCAAAGCAATGTCTTTGATTTTTATATTGTCTAGGTTTGTCATTGCTTTTCTTCCATGGAGCAAGCATCTTTTAATTTCATGGCTGCAGTCACCATCTTCCATGATTTTGGAACCCAAGAAAATAAAGTCTGTTACAGTTTCCATTGTTTCCCTGTCTATTTGAAATGAAGTGATGGGACTGAATGCCATAATCTTATTTTTTTGAATGTTGACTTTTAAGCCAGATTTTCACTCTTCTTTTTTACATTTATCAAGAAGCTCTTAAACTCCTCTTCGATTTCTGCCATAAGGGTGGTATCATCTGTTTATCTGAGGCTATTGATATCTCTTCCGGCAATCTTAATTTCAGCTTGTGCTTCATCCAGCTCAACATTTGTCATGATGTACTCTGCACATAAATTAAATAAGCTTAGTGATGATATACATCCTTGACATACTCCTTTGTCAATTTTTACGACTAGTTAGTTGGAAGAAAATGTCATAAAACAAAGATAGTTTATCTAAGATCTTTCTCAGCTTGGTTTCCTCCTTTCTTTCTGGCTAGCTCATATCAAATTCAGGCTTCATCCTGCTATCTCTTCTAATAATGCCATTCCATTTTTTTTTCTTTTAGTAACACAGTTACCTCATTTAACTACTTTAAATTAAATTTATAGTTAGCAAGTATGTCTGAGCAATACTATAACCCTTCTAGATAATCCATTAAATTTTAAGCATCTTATTTATACTCCTATTCTTTGGATGTTGTTGTTCAGTCACTCAGTCATGTTCAACTCTTTGTGAGCACACCAGGCTCCCCTGTCCTTCACCACCTCCTAGAGTTTGCACAAACTCATGTCCATTGAGTTGGTGATGCCATACAACCCTCTCATCTTCTGTCATCCTCTTCTCCTCCTGCCTTCAATCTTTCCCAGCATCAGAGTCTTTTCTAATGAGTCATCTCTTCACATCAGGTAGCCCAAATATTGGAGCCTCAGTTTCAGCATTAGTCCTTCCAATAAATATTCAGAGTTAATTTCCTTTAGGATTGACTGATTGGATCTCCTTGCAGTCCAAGGGACTCTCAAGAGTCTTCTCCAATACTACAGCTCAAAAGCATCAGTTCTTCACTGCTCAGACTTTTTTTTATTGTCCAGCTCTCACATTCGTACATGACTACTGGAAAAACCATAGTTTTGACTATATGGTCTTCTGTAGGCAAAGCAATGTCTTTGATTTTTATATTGTCTAGGTTTGTCATTGCTTTTCTTCCATGGAGCAAGCATCTTTTAATTTCATGGCTGCAGTCACCATCTTCCATGATTTTGGAACCCAAGAAAATAAAGTCTGTTACAGTTTCCATTGTTTCCCTGTCTATTTGAAATGAAGTGATGGGACTGAATGCCATAATCTTATTTTTTTGAATGTTGACTTTTAAGCCAGATTTTCACTCTTCTTTTTTACATTTATCAAGAAGCTCTTAAACTCCCTTCGATTTCTGCCATAAGGGTGGTATCATCTGTTTATCTGAGGCTATTGATATCTCTTCCGGCAATCTTAATTTCAGCTTGTGCTTCATCCAGCTCAACATTTGTCATGATGTACTCTGCACATAAATTAAATAAGCTTAGTGATGATATACATCCTTGACATACTCCTTTGTCAATTTTGAACTATTCTTTGGATAATAGTCATATAAAGCTATCATTTCTTATGCAGTATCACCTGCTACCATGTTCCTTGGACAAAGATTAGCTTATCCAAATGGCAGCTCTGAAAAATGTGGTCCTCTGCCTTAATAAAAATTACCTGCCTTTGTGGCATCTTCATGAGACACTTTGCCTGACTTGAGAGAACAAGCTAACCCAGGCACACTCCTTCCTGATACCTGGCTATTCCTTTTCTCCCTAATTCTTCCACCTTTTTTCTCTTCAATTTTTCTTACATTACTTCTTCAATCATATCTTCATGGTTACATCAACCTGATTATTTTCAGTCTCTTCAAGTTTTGGCATGGATAAGAGATTGATTTTTGTCACACAACTTTACCTTTAAATGTGCTCTTTTCTGTTTAAATTTCTTCTCCATCTTTGCTCCTTCAGAGGGGGAGATATAAAATCTTGTGTGACTATTTCTATCTCTGCTACATAAGTTACTTGTTTCTCTTAGTTCTTCATTCTTCCTCTTTGAAAGCCCTTCATTTTGCAAGAGTATAAATGTTAAGATCTGTGCAGAAAAAGCTTGAAGGACAGTAGTAGAAACCTACAGGGATTATCTTCAGCAAGGAAGGTGAAGACCAAGTCATGAGAGCTTCCTTTTGATGCTAAATTAGGATTGCTCAAATTTTACAAAGCCTAGGATCAAGAACCACTTTACAGCTTCTACAAGCTTCTTTCTTTCTATTCTCCCCAAGTATCTCTGCCAAAACAAACATATTTCTTGGAGATTTGAAAGAACCTCAGGATCACCTTCTAGTCTTGAAACATTTGTCTTTGAATACGTTTATCTTCTCCTTTCTTCTGATCTTAGTTTAGCCCAGTTTCATCCAGTTACAAGAAGATACATGAGTCCTACTTCGGAGGAGAAAGTATAAATCCACATGCAATAAAGTAAACTCCTGGAAAGAGCTTCATACTTGCCTTCTGCAAAATCAGCAAACATTGTATTATTGCTTTAGCTAGAGAACTGTCAGGATGAGTGAGGTTAATAGTGAGAGTATCTCCATAACTGCATTTAAGTGTACATTAATCCCTTCCTGGATATTTTTCAGAAATTAAGCCAATATTATATTTTTTGAGTTATACTTGCACTCAACTCATTACATAATCTGGCATTAGGAAGGAGCAAGAAAGAACATTACTTTATTCTTTCTCCAAACTTTCCACTTCCTATCCAATCTTGTCTCACTTATTGCATGAAATTGTTCAGTCATCTTCAGTTATTGAAAAGCTTAGCAATTCTATTAATAATCTGTTCTCTTTTAAAAGTCAATAGCGTGATTAGTAAATCAAATAAAGTACTTGATAGAGAAAATATGACTTCCAGAGATATTGGACTTCCCGTGTTTATAATTTAGAATATAGAAATGTATAGATAACATTTATAAATATTTCTCAATAATTAAACAACTAGTGCAAAACACAAAAGTTTCAAATACTAATTATTGTAAGAAATGAGAAGCTACAGTACCATCAGTACCAATATCTTCCATTTTTAACCATCAATTCTGTGGCAAGTCTGGTCCTGCCAAATTATTTATATATTAATTCATTTAATCCTCATAGGGACCTTACAGAGTCACTATTGTCACCATTTTAGAGACAAGGAAGCTGGTATTCAGAGGAGATGCCACTATCACCCAAACAACACAAAATAAGTCATTATCTCCAGTCCTTAATCAAGTTAAGAAATAGATCAAAACTAGCCAAAGACTATGAGGAGGATAATGACGATAGTTTTTCGATGTATTATATAGCATTTGTGTGGATCCTGGTAAATACTGTTAGCAAATGAGCCAAATAGCCCTTCCCACTCAGAACAAGAAAAAAATTTGTGTACAATCTTTAAAAGCATCCAGATATTACATGCTTTGACAGAAGTAGGCTAATATAAGATTAAAGAAATTTTAAACAATAAATATGACCACAAACATTAGAATACTTATCATGCTGAAGAATTTTTTTAGTGGCAGAATTAGATTTCAGTTGTGCAGATATATTTTTGGCTTATAGAGGCAGAGAGTTAATTTTTTAAATTGGAGTATAATTGCTTTACAATGTTGTGTTATTTTCTGCTATACAACAAAGTGAATCAGCCATATATAAACACATGTTCCTCTTTTTTGGATTTCCTGTATCATCCCACAACAGTCAGAAGGCCATCATCAAAAAAATATACAAACACTAAATGAGGGTGTAGAGAAAAGGGAACCCTCTTACACTGTTGGTGAGGCAGAGAGTTTTGTTCTGAAACTGAATCCATTTTCACTGATATAAACATGGATTTGTTCAATTTGCCAATGGAAATATTAAAATGAGGGATGTAGTTTTAAATGTCAGCTCTGACCAGGAAGAAAATGGCAAATTCATTGTGAGCTCCAAAAACAAGGGAGCATCCTCAATGTTTATAAAGATAGCAACATATAACCTATATATAAAAAATGGAAACTGCTATAAGAGACATTCAGGGAACAAATGGGGAAATTTAAATATGAATTTGGGAAAGAAAATGTGAGAAGTATACAGTGTTCTTGTAACTGAGGTGACAGATGGTATTATAGTAGCCTCTCCTGGGAGACTTTCCTGCAGAACTGAGGGTCCTGCCTCAAGGGTTAATGTCAGGCAGCATCCCACAGATATGTAATGGAGGCATCTTTTCTTAAGAGAACAGAGGATATCAAATCAGTTCCCTAGTGGTTCCAGCAGCAGCATTCAAGCTGTAAACAAGAATCTAGTCGAGTTTCTCTCTGAAAACTACCAGCTGATCACACTGCTTGAAAGTAATGGTCCTGAAATGTGACTTCTAGTTGTCTGCCTCCAGGTATATGAGTAACTACTGGAGAATCCAGAAATAGAGCTCCATGTGTATGGAGGCATCACTTAATGACACACAACTCTGGCATAACAAGTCATCTTAGCAATGATGCTAATGAAACCATTTTCTTTCTGCTTGAAAAAAGAAACTTAAAAGTATCACACATCACAGGCAAAAAATACATTGTAGATTATAAAGTGCAAGAAAAGCTCAAAATTTAAGTTAATGTAAGAATATCTTTATGCCACATCTAGATAGGAAAGAATTTCCACAGGTACAAAAAATAGAGAAAAGTTGGTAATTTTTTTAAGCTTTTATGTTAAAAAAAAATCTTAAAACCAACTATCCACTGCCTTAAGAAAACCTTTCCTTAAACAACTGCCTACAATTAAGATTTATTAACTTTCCATAGATATCCCCAATATTGTAAATATTATTCCAGGATAATGCCTATAAAATTTTTGATGGTTTTGTTTCTGGCAAAGTTCTGTGATTTTGTGAAATCAAACACCTGTGCAGTGAACCATAAAATACATTAATATTATCCATAGGTGGGCATTTACTGGGAAATACTAAAGATTAAAATGGAGAGACAATTCATCAATTCATGCAGATGTAGATGGACTATCATACAGAGTGAAGTAAGTCAGACAGAAAAGCAAATATTGTATATTAACCCATATAATGTAGATTCTAGAAAAATGATACGGATCCTCTTATCTGCAAAGCAGAAATGGAGACACAGACATAGAGATCAAACATGTAGACACCAACTGTGAAGGGGGGTGGAAGGTGGGATAAATTGGGAAATTGGGATTTACATATATACACTACCAATACTATGTATCAGTTCAGTTCAGTCACTCAGTCATGTCCTACACTTTGTGACTCCATGGACTATAGCACGCTAGGCTTCCCTGTCCATCACCAACTCCTGGAGCTTTTTCAAACTCATGTCCACTGAGTCAGTGATGCCGTCCAACTCTCTCATCCTCTGTTGTCCCCTTCTCCTCCTGCCTTCGATCTTTCCCAGCATCAGGGTCTTTTCCAACGAGCCAGTTCTTCACATGAGGTGGCCAAAGTATTGGAGTTTCAACTTCAGCATCAGTCCTTCCAATGAATATTCAGGACAGATTTTCTTTAGGATTGACTGGTTTGATCTCCTTGCAGTCCAAGGGACTCTCAAGAGTCTTCCCCAACACCACAGTTTAAAAGCATCAATTCTTTGGCACTCAGCTTTCTTTATGGTTCAACTCTCACATCCATACATGACTACTGGAAAAACCATAGCTTTGAGTATATGGACCTTTGTCAGTAAAGTAATGTCTCTGCTTTTTAATATTCTATCAAGGTTGGTCATAGCTTTTCATCCAAGGAGCTAGCATCTTTTAATTTCATGGCTGCAGTCACCATCTGCAATAATTTTAGAGTCCAAGAAAATAAAGTGTCTCACTGTTTCCATTGTTTCCCCATCTGTTTCCCATGAAGTGATGAGATCAGATGCCATGATCTTAGTTTTTTGAATGTTGGGTTTTAAGCCAACTTTTTCACTCTCCTCTTTCATTTTCTTTATTTCCTTCTCCCTTTCATTTCCTCCTCCCTTTCTGCCATCAGGGTGGTGTCATCTGCATATCTGAGGTTATTGGTATTTCTCCCAGCAATCTTGATTCCAGCTTTTGCTTCATTCAGCACAGCATTTCTCATGATGTACTCTGCACATAAGTTAAATAAGCAGGGTGACAATATACAGGGTGATACTATGTATAAAATAAATAACTAATGAGAACATACTGTATAATACAGGGAACACTACTCAGTGCTCTGTGGTGACCTAAATAGGAAAGAAATCCAAAAAAGAGGGGATATATGTATAGGTAGAGCTGACTCACTTTGCTGTATAGTAGAAACTAACAGAACACTGTATACACAAGTTAAAATTAATTTTAAAAAAGAACAAACAAACAAAAAACTGCAGAAGCAGGGAGGAAAGAAATGATGGGAGGATAGTTGGAATAAAAACCTTCAATTACTTTTTTTTCCTTCCTTTTTGCCATGTCTGTGCTGTCTCTTTGAGAAACCCAGAATGAGATCACTCCTTACATACGTTCCTACTTACACGTTGGCTTTTCATGGGTTTATCTGTTCTGAGTAATTAGCCGGGATGCCGGGGGAATATGAGGGATGTCAGACCTGTCGGTCAGAGGAACCATGTGGGAGGTCTGAGAAGTACTGCTAAAATGTGGTAGTGCCTTTCTTTTCATATGAATTTTTTTTTCGTCCTCTTTGAAAATTAGTTCTCAAAGTACACTGCTGACCATATGATCTCTGGTCTTGTCTGGATGCTGTTTGCCAGGTCTTACAATAAGGGGCACACATAGGTCAAACCCCTAGAATTGTACTTCTATCTATATTAATCATTTTGTATTTTTATGTTTTAAAACTGGTATAGTTCCCTAAGCATCACAAGTAGGAACTGCATGGCTCTTGCCTATCCTGTGAACAGCTTTCAGTGAATTGTTTTTGTTGTTTAGTCATTAAGTCCTGTCTGACTCTTTCATGATCCCATGGACTGCAGCCCACCAGGCTCCTCTGTCCATGGGATTTCCCAGGCAAGACTACTAGAGTGGGTTGCCATTTCCTTCAGAGGATCTTCCTGAGCCAGAGATGGAACCCAAGTCTCCTGCAGTGCAGGTGGATTCTTTACCACTGAGCCACCAAGGAAATCCACTAAGTGAACTGCTTGCATCAAATTGATCTGGAGGAGGTATTTCAAAGATTGATTTTGTTTTTCTATTATCCTCAATCTGTCTTAACAGTTCTTTCCCACACTTAGCAGCAAAACCCAGAGTCCCAAGTATCAGACTGGGGAAAGTTTGGCCAAGTGACTGGGGCAAGGAGGTGACAACAAGAATCTAGTTCTATTTCAAGCCGTCAACCACCAAAGGGGCAGAAGTAAGTAAACTAAGTGGACAGTTAAGCCACGGAAAAGAAGGTTAAGGTTATCCAAGAACAGACTGTCCCAATTTAGTGCCCATGACATGCAGGACACTGCCAGAACGTTACAGGGTCTCACAAGTGCACCTAAATGGATCAGCCCCCAGGAATGTATTTCAATATGTTCTTTCCTCTTGCACCCCAAGAGCAAAAGGCCGAAAAGAATTTAGGAACCAATTCCTCCAAACAGAAAAGGTTATACTCTAGTTCTAAAGGCTGTCTCTTATACACATCTTAAAAGTATAAAAAAAAAATACTTTGAAGAACTCTATGTCCACAAATTTGATGACTTGGGTGAAACAGAACAATTCCTTGAAAAATACAAGTTACCAAAACTTACACAAGGAGAAAGAGTTCATCTGAATGGCCCTATATTTGTTTTTAAAATTGAATCTGTAATTAATAACCTTCCCCAAAAGAAAGCATCCAGCCCAAATAGTTTCACTGGTGAATTCCACCAAACATTTAAGGGAGAAATTATACTAATTCTCTACAATATCTTCCAGAAAATAGAAGCAAAGTGTACATTTTATTCTCATTCAATGAAGCATGTGCTATCTAAGGCCAAAACTGGATAAAGCCATTACAAGAAAGGGAAACTTAAGAACAATGTCTATTATAAGCAAGATGCAAAAATCCTAAATATTAGCAAATTGAATCTAATAGTATATAAAAGAAATTATTTTTGCTCAGTCACTCAGTTGTGTCCAACTCTTTGTGACCTCAACACATGATCAAATGTGATTTATTTCAGTTATGCAATCTGGTTCAAAATTCAAACTAAAGAAAAAAATGATTGTATCAATTGATTCAGAAAAAATAGCTGACAAAATCCAATGCTCATTTGTGATTAAAAAAAAAAAAACAACTGTCAATAAACCAGGAATAGAGGTGAACTCCCTAAACTTGATAAAGCACATCTTCAATCTAAAGAAAAAAATGATTGTATCAATTGATTCAGAAAAAATAGCTGACAAAATCCAATGCTCATTTGTGATTAAAAAAAAAAAAACAACTGTCAATAAACCAGGAATAGAGGTGAACTCCCTAAACTTGATAAAGCACATCTTCAAATACCTATAGTAAGCACTATATTTAATGGTGAAAAACCATAGTTGACCCTTGAACAACATGGGTTTGAACTGTGCAGATGCACTTATATGTGGATTTATTTCAATAAATATTACTACAATACTACACAATCTGACCAGTGGATTCTATAGGTGCAGAACTGTGAGTCTGGAAGGCTGATTATAAAGTTACATGCAAACTTTCAACTGTATGGGGTCAGTGCCCCTAAACCCCACATTGTTTAAGGGTCAACTGTAGATGATTTCCCCTTAAGACTGGGAATAAGACAAGACTGGGAATAAGACAAGGATATTCTCTCTCACTACTTTTTATTCAACATCACACTGGAAGTTCTAGCTCGTGCAATAACATATGAAAAAGATATAAGTATGAAGACTGAGAAGGAAGAAATAAAACTGTCTTTGTTCACAGATGACATAATTGTCTGTGTAAAACTTCCCAAAGAATAGGCCAGGAAAAAACCTCCCAAAACTACCAAGTATGGTAAAATTTGGGGATACAAAGTGAATATACACATGTCAATTGCTTTCATGGAAAAGAATAAATACTGGGAATAAGACAAGGATATTCTCTCTCACTACTTTTTATTCAACATCACACTGGAAGTTCTAGCTCGTGCAATAACATATGAAAAAGATATAAGTATGAAGACTGAGAAGGAAGAAATAAAACTGTCTTTGTTCACAGATGACATAATTGTCTGTGTAAAACTTCCCAAAGAATAGGCCAGGAAAAAACCTCCCAAAACTACCAAGTATGGTAAAATTTGGGGATACAAAGTGAATATACACATGTCAATTGCTTTCATGGAATTTGAAGTAAAAAATACTATTTACAATATCATCCAAAAAATGAAATACTTGGAAATATAACATGTATGGGATCTATATGTGAAAAATTATAAAACTGATGAAAGACATCAAAGATTTTAAAGAGATAGTATCTCTGTGTTTGTTGATTGGAAGACTCAATATTGTAAAATGTGAATTCTTCCTAATCTGATCTATAAATTTAACAAAGTCTCAAAAACTCCTGCAAAATATTTTGTATTGACAAGCTGATTCTAATGTTTATGTGGAAAGGCAAAGACCTGCAATGGCCAAGACAATACTGAAGAAGAGCAAAGCTGGAAGTCTCACACAGCCCAACTTTAATACTGACTATATAAAGCTACAGTGATGAAGATAGGATGATATTGGTAAAAGAATAGATACAGAGATGAACAGAATAGGGAATCAGGATATAGACTAAAGCAAATATTGTAAGTTGATCTTTGACAAAGGAACAAAACAATTCAAGGAATAAAAAGTAGTCTTTTCGATAAATGCTCTTAGAACCATTGGACAGCCAAAAACAATAAAACAAAAGAAAACAAAACAAACAGCAATAATAACAACAAAAAGTCTCTTGAATATTCATTAAAAGGACTGATGATGAAGCTGAAGCTCCAATCTTTTGGCCACCTGATGTGAAGAACTGACTCATTGGAAAAGACCCTGATGCTGAAAATGATTGAAGGCAGGAGGAAAAGGGGTCGACGAAAGATGAGATGGTTAGATGGCATCACCAACTCGATGGACATGAGTTTGAGCAAGCTCTGGGAGTTTGTGATGGACAGGGAAGCCTGGTGTGCTGCTGTCCAAGGGGTCACAAAGAGTCAGCATGAGCAACTGAACTGAACTGAAGGAATTATGAATAAACTCTGGACTTCAGTTAATAATAATGTACTAATATTGGTTCATTAATCGTAACAAATGTACTGTAGTCATGTTAAGTTGTTAAAAATAAGGAAAATGAGGTGTGGGGTATATGGAGATTCTCTTTAGTATCTTTGGAATTTTTCTATAAATCTAAAGCTGTTTTAAAATGAAGTTAATTTAAAAAGAAATCAATAGTGCCTGGCAATCGCTAATTAGAAATAAAAGAGATAAATGGGCTTCTTTTACAAAAGCAACAAAACTATAAAATCTCTAGGGAAAAACCAAATAAGAAGCATGCCAGATGTATAAAATAACACTATAAAATTTTACTGAAGAACATTAAAGAGATCTAAATAAATGGAAAATATATACATGCTCCTGGATGGGAAAACTCTATATTGTAAAGATATCAATTCTTTCCAGTCTAATCCATAAATTTAATTCAATCACAGTCAAATTCCCAGCAGGAATTCTCACAGAACTTGACAAATTGATTAGAAAATTCACATGTTAGAGAAAACGTACAAGAATAGCTAAGACAATTTTGAAAGGGAAGAACAATGAAAAGGGGGACTTGCTTTGCCACATATCAAAATATTTTATGCATTTTGAGGATTGAAAAGTGTGTCTTAGGCTCTAGTTCAAGATGGATAACAATAGGTGTGGCATATTTAATTCAATCACAGTCAAATTCCCAGCAGGAATTCTCACAGAACTTGACAAATTGATTAGAAAATTCACATGTTAGAGAAAACGTACAAGAATAGCTAAGACAATTTTGAAAGGGAAGAACAATGAAAAGGGGGACTTGCTTTGCCACATATCAAAATATTTTATGCATTTTGAGGATTGAAAAGTGTGTCTTAGGCTCTAGTTCAAGATGGATAACAATAGGTGTGGCATAACCTCAGACCAATCAGAATGGAAAACGGCCCTGAATAGCCAATTTAGCCTCAGGCAGGATTACTGGCCTAATAATCAGACCTAGTGCAGGGAGAGAGATGTAGAACAAAGCAACTGAATAGACCAGAAACACGACCATGGGTATGTGGTAATCTGGTATTTAATGAAGGTGGCCTTTCAAATCAACAGGGAAAGAATGGTCTATTCAATCAATGGTATTGAGGCAATTGGCTATCCATTTAAGAAAAAAAAATTGATTCCTTTCTTCACACCACTTAAAAATTAGATTACAGACAAATTAAAAGCAAAACTGTAAAACACAAACTATAAAGCTATTATAAAAATATTGAAAAGTGTGGTTATAATATTGACATGTAGTAAAATTTTCTTTTAAAGAAATCACAAAAAGCAGAAGCTGTAAATGAAAAGGATTGATACATTTGATTGCATCAAATTTCTGAGATGTCTGTCTGATGACAATAGGCAATATAAACAAAGTTAAAACACAAGTGACAGATTTAGAGGAATGACTGGCAACATTTATTCACAGTAGTCTTCCTCCTGTTTCTCTGTCACTCCTCCTTTTTTTTTTTTTCTTTCTGCTTTAGCACATCTACAATTGCTGTTTCTGGTGTCTGAAATGGTACTGCTGCTGCTAAGTCACTTCAGTTGTGTCCGACTCTGTGCGACTCCAGAGACGGCAGCCCACCAGGCTCCCCCATCCCTGGGATTCTGCAGGCAGGAACACTGGAGTGGGGTGCCATTGTCCACTGAAATGGTACATCTGTCCGCCAATCTTCCTGAAGCCCGAATGACTCAAATTTCACCTTCTCAGACCAACCAATCCACAGAAGCCACACCCAATTTTCATAATCCATTTTGTCACCTTCTTCCCTTTTCCTCAAAGCTTCTTATCAGAAAGCAGCGTGTCTGTGTGTTTGTTCACTTTTTCTCTGATCCCACTAAGATGTGTATTCCATGAAAGACTTGGTCTATCTTGTTGTCAGCTGTATTCCCAGCACCTACCACCATGTGTGGAATACAATAGGTGTTCAATTCATATTTGTTAAATAAACTAATATATGGATCTATAATTTATAATGAACTCTAATAAATGAATGTTTAAAAAGGTTAGGCACCCAAAAGAAAAATAGGCAAAGATACAATCAGGAAATTTATAAAAGAAAGATTACAGATATGACCAATAAACATGTTAAAAGATATTCAACTTCACAATGAATTAAGAAAATAAAATATAAAAAAATACTTTGTGAATGTACATAGTTTGGAAGATTTGTAACAAAAACCACAATATCTCTGCCCTAGTACTTTCTACACCCAATTCTCACTCCTTAGAGACAAATATTTCTTTTAACTGAAAAATATTTTTCTGCTTTTCTCCATTATTTCTAAATTATATTCTGACATGTCGATTTTTCAGATTTAGATATCATCTATTGACTTCTCATTCTAGAAGACAAGGATTTCACTCTCTTCTCATCCGCCTGACTACACATAAGCACTTCCTTTCTTCCCATCATCCGACGTAGCTATATCAATATTCAGGACTGACATTACACCCAATTCTCATCCTTAGAGACAAATATTTCTTTTAACTGAAAAATATTTTTCTGCTTTTCTCCATTATTTCTAAATTATATTCTGACATGTCGATTTTTCAGATTTAGATATCATCTATTGACTTCTCATTCTAGAAGACAAGGATTTCACTCTCTTCTCATCCGCCTGACTACACATAAGCACTTCCTTTCTTCCCATCATCCGACGTAGCTATATCAATATTCAGGACTGACATTAACGTAACTGTAAACCCAGAGGTCTTATATGATTACATGCCCTTTATCGAATAATTTTTGTATTTCCCCAGAATTAATAATTGTCTCAATTTTGGTATGTATTTGGTTGATTTTTCTGTGTACCTATAACTAATACATTGGTAAACTGCTGCCAGAAGAGTAAATCTCATCTCAGTCTGTCCAAACATCTTTCCCTTAGAAGTTCCTCTTCCAGAACCCTCCATGACCTATTCCAGCCAGCCTGCTGTGGTACTGGCATTGCTTGCTTGGCTGCCTGTTATCCACGGATTTACTTCCCTTTTACCACCATTCTGGGGATTACCTGTACTTTCGTATTATGTTAACTTCCCCGTGTTCTGGGTTCCTGATCCACCTCTTTTGGTTTTATTCTTCCTTGGTTTGGATTAGACCATCCATTAGCTTCTTGAGAAGGGGTGAATGCAAACTATATGTTTTGACAACTTACTGTTCTGAATAGGCCTTTCTTTTAGCCTCACATTTGATTGATAGTTCAAATATAAAGTTCTAAGTTAGGAATCATTTTCCTTAAAATATTCAAAGACATTAATCCATTATTTCTAGCTCCTGGTGTGTGGTTGAGGAGTTTGATACTGTTCTGATTCTTGAGACTTTGTATGCACCTATTTTTTTCTTCCTGAAAGTTTTTAGGATCTCTTTGTTAAGTATACTAAAATTCCACAAAGAATATACCTTTGCATCACTATGTATGGATGTTAGAGTTGGACCATAAAGAAGGCTGAGCACTGAAGAACTGATGCTCTTGAACTGTGGTGTTGCAGATTACTCTTGAGAGTCCCTTGAATTGCAAGGAGATCAAACTAGTCAATCCTATAGGAAATCAATCCTGAATATTCATTGGAAGGACTGATGATGAAGCTGAAGCTCCAATGTTTTGGCCATCTGATGTGAAGGACTGACTCGTTGAAAAAGACCCTGATGCTGGGAAATATTGAAGGCAGGAGGAGAAGCAGATGACAGGATGAGGTGGTAGGATGGCCTCACCGATTTGATGGGCATGAGTTTGAGCAAGCTCTGGGAGTTGGTGATGGACAGGGAAGCCTGTCCTGCTATAGAACTTAGGGTTCCAAAGTCCATGGACACAGCTGAGTGACTGAACTGAACTGAATTGTTTTTGTTTCATGAATTCTGATAGATTCTGGTATTGAAAAAATATTTGTTACTCATGTCCATCATGCCTATCTGTTCTTCTTGCATTTTTGACATCAGATTTGGACATGTTACTTCTTTTGTTCAATACAACGTGAGTAAAATTAACATGTCTCACTTTTCAGCAAAAGTTTTTTGAGGTACTGTGTGATTCTACCATCTTGCTTTCCTCTCCGCTATGAGCCTAATGACACCCTAGAAAGCAGCTGCTCCTTCGATTCAGATACTGAAATTAAGACAACATAGAGCAGAACTGTAGTCAAGAAGAAGATAATATATGACTTGAACAAAAGTTCATTTGTTGTTACATGACACTGAATTGTTGTGGTTGTTTGTGTTTAGCTTTTTTCTGCTCCCTGGATTGCTTCTAATGTCTCTGAATTCATCACCTGTTCGTTTTGGTTTCTGTCTTCTACCTTTAAAGATTTCCTCAAATGTCTTGTGATCCCTGATTACCAGCTCATTTTTTAAGAGTGAAGAACTAAAAAGTTTATTGATAGTCTGTGTGCATAATGTGGAACTAGTGGTAAAGAATCTGTTTGCAAATGCAGAAAATGAAAGAGATGAGGGTTGATCCCTGGGTCAGGAAGATCCCCTGGAGTAGGAAATGGCAACCCAGTGTGCATAATGTAGGATTTTTCAACTGACCACAGTAGACTGAGTTATTTGGGCTCTTTAAGGAACATTCAAGTATCAGATTTCCCAGAGAAGAAGCCTCTAATCTGTTTCAAGGGAGGGAAAATGATGTAGTATTGTGGCCGCCAGTGGTCTTGGAGCTGAGTGAGGAAGACCTCACTGTTCACTGTAGGTGATCATCTTATTTTTCCATTTCAGTGATGCATCCCTATCTTCAGCCAAGACCAGCACCTCCACATCCAGTCTCTATGGAGAGTAGACTTCTAGTGTTCTGCCAATGTGGAAGAAGGGATTTTGAATTTTAATTTTTCTCACACAGAACTTCAACCAATCCACATATTTTCAGTCTCAATACACTGCGACTTTCAGATGTATCTGG
Organism: Madoqua kirkii; assembly: GCA_006408675.1. NCBI lineage: Eukaryota > Metazoa > Chordata > Mammalia > Artiodactyla > Bovidae > Madoqua > Madoqua kirkii. Next base: position 26,834 of record SJYC01135104.1, read on the forward strand.
TGAGCCTCATTTCTAAAGTATCAATCTATTTCTGGGCTTCTCACACTGCCAAGTTGGGTTTCCCCTTTCTCTTATTCTCTTCTATCTGACTTGCCAATTTTTAATATTTTGTTGTGGTTGACTGTCTCCTCTGATATTCTCTAGTCTTTTAACTTAATGTCTCTTCAAAAATACATTTACTGTCATTTTAGTGGGACCTAGGAAGGGAACAGTACTAAATGTACTTATTCAATCTGCCATGTTTAACTAAAAGTCCTGAATGACTGATGAACAGGAGAGTGCAAAATAAAACAATAGCGAGATACAATTTCTTACCTAACTTATTCGTAATATGCTTGATAAGTCTTTGTAAGACTTGCCCCAGATCACATAAACGGCTCAAAGTGTAACCATATTCAGAAAATGGTGTGCCCATGGTCTGACAAAGACAGCCAATCTGACCTCCCCTCTGAAGACTGAAGAGATGAGGGTGATGGTATCTGCAGAGGCAGATGGTTGCTAAGAAAGGAGGTTAGGGATAGTTTCAAGATTAAGGGAAATCTCCACTGAATGGAGTGAGGGGCTGGTGGAGAGTCTGGTAAGAATCAGCAATAGGGGAGACAGAGAAGTTGAGAAGGCATATTGCTCAATGGGAATGAGCCTTTGGGCGGGGGGAATTGTGCCAGAAAGGTAGAGAAGGGGAGAGTGGAGCAGAGAGAGGCAAGGTGAAAAATGGTAGAATGGTTTCTCCTGGTTTTCCACAACTGGGATGGATCCAAGCTTTGGACTCTATCTGCCCCTAATTCCTCTTCCTCACTTAAGACCCTGACTCTATACATTCCCTCAAACTTGCTGCCCGGCTTCTAAGATGGCAGTGATCCTGTCTGAGTAGGAAGGTGAAGTGGCCAAACAATGGGATGGCCAACATTCACAGTCTATCAGTCAGGCTGAGAAGGGAAGGGCCCACCTGTACCTGTGTGTATGCTCTGGGATCCTGGGTTACTCTCCAGGGATCTGGCTGAGTAGGCAAGATCAGATGTGCCTACCCATCCCCGCCCCTCTCTCCCTCCCACCCTCCAACACAATTCCATACTCCCTCCTCTAGATTGCCACACCACTCTTTGTTTAGGTTCATTCAGCACCAGATGAGTGCCAAACACTATTGTAGGCCCTGGAGGTATAGCTGTGAACCCAACAGGCAAAAGCCCCTACCTTCCTGAAGCTGACAGTCAGCTTTGGCCAGAGGGGCAGGCAAGGTCCTGAGAGCAAGTGGGTGTTGAGAGGTTAAACTAAGAAGAATATTCTGATACTGGGACACACCGTGTGTATCCTCACTAAAGAGGAAAGGTTGTCACAGCTCATTCTGAGTTTGGTGGGGAATCTGGACCTAGATTGTCAGAGTGGAAAGGGACTCTGATGCCAGTCACTCCTCACAACCTCCATTGCCATGGTCCGAGCTACCATCACCTCTTCCCTTGATGACTGCCGTAGCTGCTCAGAACAATGTCCTCACTGGTCTCCCTGTTTCCCTCCTTAACCCTTCCTCCTGCAGCCTGTTTGCCTGGCAGCGGCCAAAGTGATCCTGTTAAAATAGTTAGCACTACTCTGTTCAAAATTCTGCACTGTCTCCCCTTTCACTCACAGTAAAACCCAAAGCCTTAGCTTGGCTTGGCACAGCCCTGCCTGCTTTCCTGCTGGTTCCCTCTTCAGATCCATGTACCACTCCTATTATTCCCTGTGCTATCTTTGCTTGGCCTCCTTTCCATACTTCAACACACCAAACACTCCCCCTGCCCACTCCCAGTTCCAGGGCTGTGCCTTCTGCCTGAAATGCTCTTCCTCCAGCTATCCATAGGCTTTGCTACTTCATCTTCTTGAGATGTTTACTTAAATGTCACTTTTTCAAGGAAGTCTTCCCTTACTACGCTATTTTTAAATTGCAACCCCACCTTATGTTTTCATTCTCATTTGCTATTTTATTTTTCTCCAGAGCACTTATTGTCATCCAATAGACTCTCTATATTATCTGTCTTTATTGTCTGTTTGCCTTCACTAAAGCAGCAGCTCTATGAGAGCAAGGATTTTTGTCTATTTTACTCACTACTGTGTCTTCATCACTTAAGCCAGCCACATAGTAGGTGCTTCATAGATATTTATACAATAAAAAATGAATGAATGAATGAATGAATGAATTGAGGTGCAAGGCCATGTTGGCCTTGGTTGGTCGTGTTAGTTTTGAAAATTTGTTTCAGCAACAGCTGCCAGGCTTGTCTTATCTCACCAGGCCCTTTTGCTGTGCCCCTCCACTTGACGGGGAGAACTGGGAGCAGGTGAAACATAAGGTCTGCTTCTGGTCAGGGAGATCACTCGTACCCAGGGAACTCCTCATCTTAATGCCCAGAGAAATGCTCAGAGACTTGAAGTCTCTGAATCTTGGCAATTATTTTTAAAAATGGAAATAGTTTCACTGCTTGTTTTCTTCTAATTATTAAAGTAACAAGTGTTCACAGTAAACAAATTTCAAATATGAATGAGTTCCCCTCCCTAACCCTGACCCTCCAATACCTCCTTTCCCAAAACTCATGTACCTGCAGTGTGGCAAACTGCTTTGATTCCCTTAACAACTGTATCAGGAATCTCTTTCCATATCAATACCTAAAGAGTGACATCATTGTTTTTAATGGCTGCTGTGTATGAATATGCCATAATTCATTTAAGCAAGCCCCTGTTTTTCACTATAATGAGCAACCTGGAAATGAACATCCTGGTACATACATCTTTGCTCTCTTGACCCATTATTTCCTTAGGATGAATTCCCAGAAGTGGAATTGCTGGGTCACAAGGGCTCCCCATTGGAAGATTCCTGATACTATTGTCCAAATGTGGGAGGACTGCAGTTCTAAACGGACTGGGTGACCCTCTGCCCTGTATTTTCCCCACACAATACCCTCGCCTCTCTCACACTCCTTCCTCTAAGGGTGCCATGGAGGGCAGTGCTGAATACTCACATAGTGCTTCTTTCAGATGAGTTACTGTGTACCATGTACTGTTCTAGACACTTCACGCATGTCAACTCCTTGAATCCTCAAAACATTCAGGAGGTATTTATTGTTCATAGCTCCACTTCACAGATGAGCAAACTGAGGCTAAGAGAGAAGTAACCTGACCAAGCTCACATGGATGGCAGGGAACAGGGGAGAGATTCAAAGCCAGTTGCCACAGAGGGCTTACTTACTTTATAGCTAAACCCTTCACTTTGCTCTATTGTCTCCAAAGCCAGGGCTTTGGAGTATGATGGACCTGGGTCTAAATATGACTCTGGGCTTCTTAGCTGTGTGATGTTAGGCAAAGTACTTTACTTCTCTGAGCCTCAGCTTTCTCACTGTCAACCAGGTGTGAGCGTTCCCACCTCACCTGGTGTGCAGGAGGAGTCAGTGTGGAAATGTACAACAACAGGCACATCACAGAGTCAGTGCTGCAAAAATGAGTTGCAAGCCCTCCCTACTCCCTGACCTCTCACACCTCCTCTCCTGGCCCCACAGTTGGAAATCCCGTGGGAAAGAAAGAGCACACTTGACTTTTCCTCTGAGGTTTCCGAGCCTTGTGTTCCTGGCTCTTTCTCACGACATCTCCCCCACAGGCCAGAGCCCAGGAAGTGTGCATTGCAGAAACTCTGCCCCCACCAGCAGCCAGATAACCCCTCAGTGGCAGACGGCTGTCAGAGCAGGCCAGCTCCCACCCTCTTCCCAACCTCCTACCTTGGAGGTGGGGCTCGGGGAACGGCTGGCTCCCCTCTCCCTGCTCCCACCTTTCCTGCTCCCTAGTCCTTGGGTCCAGCTCGCCTCAGATTCCGGGCCTCTGAAATCATTGCTCCAGCCCACCAAACTGGGCCCCAGGCCAGCTCCTCCAGCCCCAGGCTCGCCGGCAGAGTCTTCGCCTTTGCTCCCTGAAGACTAATCACTGTCCTGTCAGCTTGGCCCTCTTCCCCTGTATTATTGTACAGAATAGCCCTGAGCTCAGCTCCCCTTCCCTCCCTGGCCCGCCCTGGCCCCAGCTTTCCACCGCTGGACTCATCGTATTTCCTCCTCCTCTCTCTTCTCTCCTCTCTTCTGCTCCTTTGTGGCTGCGATTTGACCTCTACCTCATGGAGCCAGGCACGAACTAGATCAGGTCTGCAGAGTCAAGGAGCAGCTCCCAGCTCTCCCCGCCCCACACTCCTTTCACCACTACCACCACCACTACCCCCTGGGTCTGGAAGGGGATGGTTGGAGGGCATGCCAGTGGTAGGCAGAAGGCTTTCCTAGCTCAGCCTAAGCACTCCATTGTACTTGGGTGTAGGAAACTATTTCTTTTTTCTCATGGTGTGGTGCCATACTGAGAAGAACCAAGTCCTTCCTGAGCCCAACAGGCTCTTTGAAGGATGTGGTCTCAGTCAGTATTCGGAGATCTGCAAGGAGCCATGGAGTCTGCGTCCCACAGGAAGTTGGAGGGAGGACACACCAATGGCAAGGAGTCCAGGAGTAGGTGAGGAGGGGGCAGCAGGACTCCAGTAGGGGTTGGGAGACTGAACTCTAGTCATTGAGGGGAGCAGCCAAGGCAAGGTGGAGCTTCCTCAGGGCTTCAGAGGACTGGGCAGGTCACTAAGGCACTAGAAAGTGTACCCAGAGACCACAGCAGGGGTGAGCAATGTTGCGACTGAGGCACTGTTACCACTCAGAGCTCAGAATCAGTGTAGGAGACTGAGGCCAGACCTCAGCCCCACAGCTGCTAGCCTCACCTCTCCCAGTCCAGCCAACCTGTGGTGCTGGCCACAGGAGAACCAAGACCTCTGGGGAGTTCACAAAACAGCTCTCACAGTCCAGCCCAGTCAATGCCCAGCAGTTTGAGACTGAGCCAGTGTTTGTTCCTGGGTTGTAAGTAACAGGTACTTTCATATACAACCCTGCTGGAGGTGTCCTATTGCCCCATTTTATAGATGGGGAAATTGAAGCTCAGAGGGATGAAGTAACTTGCCAGTGTTCCACCTAAAATAGTGAGTGGCAGAGCTGGGTTTCATGGAACTCTGCTATTCCTCAATCCACCAGTGGAACTCGGGAAGCACTTTAGCTAGTCACTCACTGGCCCCAAAGTAGGGAGTTGAGCAGATGGCTGTAGAGCAAAAGTAGTGTTTTTGTTTAATCGCTAAGTTGTGTTTGACTCTTTGTGACCCCACGGACTGTAACCTGCCAGGTTCCTCTGTCCATGGGGTTTCCCAGGCAAGAATACTGGAATGGGTTGCCATTTCTTACTCTAGGGGATCATCCCGACCCAGGGATTGAACCCGCATCTCCTGCATTGGCAGGCAGATTCTTTACTGTCTGAGCTACCAGCAAAACCCAAGAGCAAAATTATATGGGTTCTGTGGATCTGCTGCTGCTCTAAGCACTCCATTGTACTTGGGTGTAGGAAACTATTTCTTTTTTCTCATGGTGTGGTGCCATACTGAGAAGAACCAAGTCCTTCCTGAGCCCAACAGGCTCTTTGAAGGATGTGGTCTCAGTCAGTATTCGGAGATCTGCAAGGAGCCATGGAGTCTGCGTCCCACAGGAAGTTGGAGGGAGGACACACCAATGGCAAGGAGTCCAGGAGTAGGTGAGGAGGGGGCAGCAGGACTCCAGTAGGGGTTGGGAGACTGAACTCTAGTCATTGAGGGGAGCAGCCAAGGCAAGGTGGAGCTTCCTCAGGGCTTCAGAGGACTGGGCAGGTCACTAAGGCACTAGAAAGTGTACCCAGAGACCACAGCAGGGGTGAGCAATGTTGCGACTGAGGCACTGTTACCACTCAGAGCTCAGAATCAGTGTAGGAGACTGAGGCCAGACCTCAGCCCCACAGCTGCTAGCCTCACCTCTCCCAGTCCAGCCAACCTGTGGTGCTGGCCACAGGAGAACCAAGACCTCTGGGGAGTTCACAAAACAGCTCTCACAGTCCAGCCCAGTCAATGCCCAGCAGTTTGAGACTGAGCCAGTGTTTGTTCCTGGGTTGTAAGTAACAGGTACTTTCATATACAACCCTGCTGGAGGTGTCCTATTGCCCCATTTTATAGATGGGGAAATTGAAGCTCAGAGGGATGAAGTAACTTGCCAGTGTTCCACCTATAAATAGTGAGTGGCAGAGCTGGGTTTCATGGAACTCTGCTATTCCTCAATCCACCAGTGGAACTCGGGAAGCACTTTAGCTAGTCACTCACTGGCCCCAAAGTAGGGAGTTGAGCAGATGGCTGTAGAGCAAAAGTAGTGTTTTTGTTTAATCGCTAAGTTGTGTTTGACTCTTTGTGACCCCACGGACTGTAACCTGCCAGGTTCCTCTGTCCATGGGGTTTCCCAGGCAAGAATACTGGAATGGGTTGCCATTTCTTACTCTAGGGGATCATCCCGACCCAGGGATTGAACCCGCATCTCCTGCATTGGCAGGCAGATTCTTTACTGTCTGAGCTACCAGCAAAACCCAAGAGCAAAATTATATGGGTTCTGTGGATCTGCTGCTGCTGCTGCTGCTGCTGCTAAGTCACTTCAGTCATGTTCAACTCTGCCACCCCATAGATGGAAGCCCACCAGGCTCCCTCATCCCTGGGATTCTCTAGGCAAGAACACTGGAGTGGGTTGCCATTTCTTGCTCCAATGCATGAAAGTGAAAAGTGAAAGTGAAGTCGCTCAGTCGTGTCCGACTCAGCGACCCCACGGACTGCAGCCCACCAGGCTCCTCCGTCCAAGGGATTTTCCAGGCAAGAATACTGGAGTGGGTTGCCATTGCCTTCTACATATGGCAGAACTTTGGGCAAGCTCTTAAACATCCCTATGCCTCTGTTTCCTCTTCTTTAAAACACAAAACAGTGATAGTACCTATGTCATAAGGCTTTTGAGAACAATTTTGAGGAATGGGGCTTAGGGCCTTCGGAAAATCTTCCTTACTCCCCAAACCTGCCCAAAGTGTGGATGAGGAAATTCATTGTTTCCCCCAATCGTTCCAGTAATTTCTCAAATTCATCATTTCTTACTAATAAGAAGGAGCCAGACCACAGTGGTTTGGAGCCAGGTCAGACCCTCATTGTAGCTTCTGGGGGCTTCACCCAAGCCTGTAGCATGATCCTCCTTCCCTGGGACACCACCACTCCTCCAATCCCCCAGTCTGCCCTGGATCTTCAAGCCAAAACATTTCCCCTCCAGGATCCTCAGCTCCAGGTCTTACATCTCTAGATCTGAAAGACTGAGGGCCCCTTGCCTCAGCCTCTACAACCTCAGTATAACCAGTAATGGGAGAGGGGAAAAATAAGGATGAGGGAAGCTGGGTGAGGTGGGTGGGTGAGTAGAGGGGAAGACAGCTCCAGTAAGAAGCTGGAGACATCCTCCTCTACTACTCTCCACCAGGAGCAGCCAGGGAACTTTGGTTTTGTGACTCTGGGCTCACCGTTAACCAGAATGAGCATGTGTTCCTGGATTGTTTTGAATGCCTGCTCTGCTTCTTCCAATCTGTGTGTTGGACAGAGAACTCAACTTTTCCGGGTTTGTGTCTTCTCATCTCTAAAATGGGCACACTAATAGCACACATCTCATTGATTAGCAGTAGGGTTTTAAATGAGATAATATGTGTGTGTAAAGTGTCCAGCACTTTACTCTGCAGACTCACTCAACAATACCTATTGTTTTGTTGTTATTGGACCTTCTGGAACTGAAATAACTGATTTGCTTTACAGACAAGGATGTGAAGTGAGATGACAGAGGGTAGTGGGCAGTGTTCCATGGGCTGTCTGTGTCAGTAGATTAAATAGTGTATGACTCATGAACCATCCGTATCTCTCTGGCTTGAGAAGCATAGAGCTCTACATCAGGCATTAGATAGGGAACTTTGGACCTTTCCTCTTTAAGGCTCAGGGGCCTATGTCCCTCTGCTGGGGTAGCTTAGCTCAGGCTCCAGCCACCCTGAAGCTCCCGAGCCCTGGCTTGGCTTGACATAGCCCTCTACCCTGCACTCCTGCCTTCCAGAGAACCAGGAATTGGGGTACTCAAGCTCCTGAGGTAGCCAGGGCAAAGGGAAGGAGGAGCCTGGTTTGGGGAATGGGTTTGATGGGAAACTAGCCACGCCTTTGGTGGCAGCCTGGGTCCCAGTCTACTCCACACCCCCAGGGTCTAACTCACCTGGGGATGTAAGTTCCCTTTTGTCTTGCTACCCAGGAAGTCTTGTAAGTCCTATGGGATAAAAGAGACCAGCTGGCTGGCCTGGCACAGCTCAGGGAGTGGCTAATCCATGATCCTCAACTGACTCAACAAATAAGGGAGTGGCTGGGGGAGTCCTACCACAGAGCAGCTCTGCAGGAGTAGCAAAGAGGTGGAACTAGCTGGATAGAGCAATGGGGAGTGTGTGCATACTCAATGACTCTCCAGTTTTCCTGCAGCCCTGAGAGAAGAGGAGTGTATGACCTTGATACAAAAATCAGGCTGCTCCCCACAGCCCAGGCCCTATTCCTCTTTTGCCTTTATCTAGGATTCTTTAGGGCTCTGACCATATTTTACCTATTTCCCAACCTCTGTAGATCAGTGTCTCATTCCCTTGAGCATTTAAGGGTGAGAACCTCCCCTGCACCATGGGCTTCTATAACCTCCTGGGATCGCCTGAACACAGGGACACCCTGTGGGATCCATAGCCCCCCCCCCCTCAGTGGTGAGCTCATGAAGGGGCATGCCCTGGATCCAGGGTCTGGCACACAGAGGGCTCTCGCTCCCACATCTAGTCCTGTTAGCTCTGTTTTCCAAGCATATCCAGAAGCTTTTCTCCCTGGTTCGTTCACTATCCCTCCCCGGAGTCACCATCCCAGATTTGTCCCTTGCCCCTAGTCTATTCTCAGCTCAGCAGCCAAGACGATGTCTTAATGTGGTTTCTTCAGATCATGTTCCTTTCCTGCCTCCACACCCTGCACTGGCCCCCATCTTACTCAAGAGAAAAAGCTAAAGTTCTTAGAATAGCCTACCATAGGTAGCGCTAATGGTAAAGAACTTGCTGGTCAATGCAGGAAACATAAGAGATGTGGGTTTGATCCTTGGGCTGGGAAGATCCCCTGGAGAAGGAAGTGGCAACCCACTCTGTTTTTTGCCTGGAGAATCCCATGGATGGAGAAGCCTCACAGGTTACAGTCCATAGAGTCCCAAAGAGTCAGACACAGTTGAAGTCATTGAGTACGCACACACTCCCCATTGCTCTATCCAGCTAGTTCCACCTCTTTGCTACTCCTCAAACATGCCAGTGTGTCACCACCTCAGGGCCTTTCACTTGAAGTTCCCTCTGCCTGGAATGTTCTTCCACCAGATATCTACATCAGTCACTCCCTTACCTCCTTCAGTCCTTCAGTGTTACCACTTCCGTGAAACCTCTGACTCCTCTATTTCAAATCTCTCTCCTCCTCTATCCCTGCTTTCACTATTCCTCTTCCCTAGTTTATTTTCCTCTTCTGTCCTTCTCACTCTCTGTCAATTCTACCTACCACTTTTGTTTATTATCTGTCTCCTCTGACTAGGATATCAGCTCCATGAGGGTAGAGATTTGTATCTATTTGTTTACAGCCACACCCCCAGTTCCTGGAACAGAGTAGCCCCTCAAGTGCAATGATCCAGGTGATTGGAATCCAGTTGAGAGTAGGCTTGGCACCCAGCCCCTAACTGTCCTTGCTTTTCCTGTCTGTGGCTGAACAGGGCCTTTTCATGAGTCCTTTCTGGAGAGTTCCATGGTAAGATGGCACTGTAGAAGGCCTCTGTCTTCTTAAGCAAGATCCTAGCCCACAGAAGCGTCAACTGTCTGGTCCCACACCCTTCAGTGGGAGGGGAGGGCTTTCCTATCCCAGGATGTGTCTGCACCTGATATTGTTCCTGATCTTCCTCGTCCTCTCCAGACAACAACAAACCGTCTCCAGCTACCCTTTGGTGTTGGTGCCACCACCCCCGCCTTGATTGCAGTTGAAAGGGCTGGGCAGGAATGCCTGGCTCCAGGGCCTCTGCTCACATGACTGGAAAGCACGTCTGGCCAAGTTAGGGACCCAAAATTACTGCCCAGTGTTGGAATGGAGCCTGGGTCCACTTGCCCCAGGCAGGAAAAGCGGGGCCAGACTGGACCCGGGGTCTGCCAGGCAGGGAGGAAAGGAGAGATGAGAAGGCAAAAGAGAGGGAAAAGGAAAGTAGGAGTCGGGGCAAGGTGAGGAAGAAAGTGAGACATGAGAAGAGAAAGTAGAGGCATCTATTCAGAGACTGCCAGGCCTGACAAGGCCAATGGCTTTCAAACTCTGTTCGTTGGAGGCTCCAAGATGCCTCCAGGGCTTCTAGGGCGCCAGTGGGAGCCCAGTGGGTGGGACTATAGAGTTCTATTGCCTCTAACCAAAACAAGGCCTCCATTACCTAGTCCATCATTGGGCTTTCACAGAAGATTTTGCTTGCTGAAAGATTTTTATTATAAATACAGGAAGCAAGGGAGAAAAAAGAGGGAAGAGGGGAGGAAAGTAGGATAGAAAAAGGGAAAGGAGGAAGACTAGGGTATTTCCATCTTCTGTGCCCCAAAATGGAGTTGGGTGAGGGGCTGGAGAGGGGGAGCCTCTACTCCCCTCCCTTCCAGCCATGATCTCTCCTAAAGGATTGTGAGCATCCAAAGGAACAGGTGAAAAGAAGGCACGTTGCTTCTCTAGGGGAGGGTTTGGAAAGGGATGCTGAAGAAGGAAGCTTTACTTGATTTTCTAAGGAGCTCTGGAGGGTCTATGGAGATGCTTCTTGGGTTCTACCAAAAATGAAATATTTTTTACCAAGCTATGAAGATGTAAACGGTCTGAGGAACTGATCAATTGTTTTGTTTTAATTTTTACTCTCTTTGACTTACTAGGGTCCTAATTCAGAGTTGTGTTTTTAAAAAGGGAAAGAAGAAAGGAAAAAGTTTGAAAGCTACAGCTGTGGCCCAGCACCCTTGGTGAACATCTCACGAGAGGCAGCACCAAGGTTGCACTGGACTCTGCACCGTCCACCACCCCTTCCTCTACCTGGGCCCTGAATGCTGGCTTTGGAGAAATGCAGCAGCCCTGTCTGAGGCTTTGAGGAAGGGAGCTGGACAGTGGACATTGTGCGCTTGGCTGGAGATGGGAGGGGAATGGGGGGGGGGGCTGGGGTAGGAGCACATGGATAAGTGGGAGCAGTCAGGAGCTGGCGGGGTTGAGGAATCCAGGCTGGCCCTGGAAGGGAGGTTCCTCAGCCTGGCGGCTGCTGCTTGACCAACAAGCCTGGGCGTTACCATAGTGCTCTGTGGGTCTTCCCAGCAGCCTGCCAGGCGGAATGTGGCCTGGACGGTTTCCCAAGGAATGTAATTAAGATGTAAATGGGGGGCCAGGAGGAGCTGGTCGATAGGGTTGTCACCTCCTCAGGCCTGTGTAGAGTCGGAGTGAGCTTGGACTGGCCTAACCAGGAAAATCTCCTGGTTGGGCTCTGCTCTGGGGCAGAGTGGCTGTGAGTACCAACATCCCCCTCAGCAGGCCCTGAGAGATGGGAGATGCTTAGCTGGGCAAGCCCCGATGCCCACTCTTTCCCCTGCACCCAGTGGGGCAGGTCTCTCCCTGGGTGTGGGAGGTCAACTAGGGACATCTGACAAAAATTTGCAGGGGCTTCAGGACAGCTTGGCCTTATCAGTGGAGTTCAAAGGAAATTTCCCAGGAGACCCACCACTCACAAGTCCAGAGACATAAGGCAGGGATTGCCCCAACTAGAACTGCCATCTTGGGTTCATCTGCCTCTGTCATTGGGGACCAAGCACTGGACTGTTCTGCTGGCTGAGGCAGGGGACCGAGGCGTGCTCAGACAGCTCTTTGTCTCCTTGGTGAGAGGCATGGGATAAAACTGGTCTTCCTGCTCCCCTGTGATTGCTCTTGGATGAAGCTTGGAGAGCCACTTTAAGCTTGAGATGAGTGACCCAGGTACCTGATCCCCCTTCATTCTTAGGATCTAGGACTGGCAGGCCCCAAGGGTCAATGTAGCAGTTATATAGCAGGAATATTCTGGACAATCCCAAATCCCAATCTGTGGTTCCATTAACTTCCACAAATGCATCAAAATGAACCTCAGATGCCAGGGTTTGGGAAATTAAAATGTTGAAGACTTTTCTGGTATCCCTGAGCTCACTCTGTGGAGCCCCTATCTGAGTTATTTCTCTGTTCCAGCTTCTGTCCTATCACTTATGAGGCTTTGTGGCCCTTAACAAGTCAAGCCTTTTCCTCTCTCATATGCGATTTTCCCCATCTTTCAAATGAGGAACTAGGTTAGAACCCTATTGCCCTTGAGGCCACTTCTGGCTGTGACACTCTTTCAGACATTACTTGGGACTTGCCAGGCATGGGACCTCTGACTCCTCAGCCCTTCCTCTCCAGGAGATTAGGGATTCGAGTCATCAACCCTGTGACCAGACAGAACTTGATTGAAGTCCCACCAGCAGTTTCCTGGAGGTGTGACTGTGGGAAAGTCATTTTTCCTCTCCGAGGATCACGTCCTCAAGACTAAAATGAACCCACTGAAGCTCTCATGAGTGGTTTTGAAAATGAAAGTATGTAGAGTAGTTAAATCAGTGCTGAGCCCAGAGCAGGGGCTCAGGAAGTGTGTGTGGAAAGAAGACACTCCAAGGTGCTCAGAGGAGCAGGGAGCCAGTTCCCATCACTGAGCATTCTGGACAGCCCCCACCATCCTGAAGCATGGGGCAGTCCTGTGTCAAGCCTCGAAAAGAGCTCTTTTTTGCAGAAAGTGTAAAGGCAGCAAGCCCTCCCCCAGGCAGCACTGTCTGCCTCCTGCTGCTGGCTGGAGGACGAGGGCCTGCCCCTAAGTGGCCTCGAGCCAGTGCCCACAGGCCTGCCTCACCAGGCTTGGGACCAAAGGAAATGACATTCCAGGCCTCAGATTCCTGGCCCTTTCTTTTCACTCTGCATGCAGATCGCCCGTGATTTGGAGGGAACAAGTTTCAGCCTCGCCATCTCATCACCATCATGGACACACGCAGAGAAGGGGCCAGAGGGGACTGAGGGCAGTGGCCCTTGCAGACACTTGATTCTTCCTCTTGCTTCCTTTTCTCTTGTTCACGCTCATTCCCTCACCCTCCTTTCTCCTTTTTATTCTTTCTTCCTCTCCCATCTGTCTCTTCTCTGCTGTCAGTTTCCCTTCTCTGCATGATTTTTACCCATGTGTCTTTGTCTTGACTTCAGTCTGTCTGGGTTTTCTTCAACCTCTAGTCTTCCACGTCTATACTTGATCTTCCCTTGGAGTAAATGCATGGGAAGTGGAGCCAGTCCTGCTCTGGGCCACAGGACCAATGCCAGATGCTGGGTCTGCAGAGCAGGAGTTTGAGGGCCCACAGACTCCAAAGGACAATATGAGAAAAACAAACACACACAACTTTCTTCATGGTACAGAGTGCAGGCTCAAGAGATGTGAGTTCCACTCCTATCTTCCTTCTGAAGACTTCCTTTTCTGGTATTTTGGCCCCTAAACCAGGCTCAGGGTTGGCAAATCTGAGGACTCACCTTTAGTCAAAAATTTCAGGGTCAGGCAGGGCATCAGACTCTTTGAACTTGTCTAATCAGCTGCCATCCAGCCTCTCCCTGCAGAAGGTGGGATGAGATGGATGGCAGAAAGTCATGATTTTAAAAAAAATCTCAGCTTTGAGTGAAGATGGGGAGTAAGTCCAGACCCCTTGCTCTCTTCACCAAACTCCTGGCTTCCTTTTGCATGTGACCATCCCTGAACACAGATCTCCAGTCTCTACTTGACCCACCTTCCTCTTATTCTTTGGAAGCCCTCACCCTCTTTTAAGGGTGCAGAACACACATTAGAAAGTTCATCCATTCCACAGGGATTTAAGGGGCATCCACTATGCGTCAGGACCCATGGGTAGAAATAAACATGACTCTACCTTCCCAGATGGTGCTAGTGGTATAAAAAAATCTTCCTGACTCAAGAGACATGGGTTCGATTCCTGGGTTGGGAAGATCCTTTGGAGTAGGAAATAGCAACCCACTCCAGTATTCTTGCCTGGAAAATTCCATGGGCAGAGGAGCCTGGCAGGCTATAGCCCATGGGGTCACAAAGAGTTGGACACGACTGAGTACACATGCACTGTGTACTCAGAGCTTCCTGAACAGTGAGGCAGTCAGATATTGAACAGTAAGTTACACCTAGGTTAGGACTGAGAGGCCTATCCTAGTCTACGATCCAGGGGTGGCCTCCTAGAGGAGGTGTTATTCAAACTGAGGCTATCAAAGCCAGCAGAGGTCAAATTGAGAAGGGTTTTAGAATCAGTCCCATGTCCTAATAGTACAGTTTTGTGCCAAACCCCAGTTCAGTGCCTTATAGCTCATTTAATGTTCTCAACTACCATATTATTGGCCCCATTTCTCAGATGAGGACACTGAGGCTCAGAAAAGTAAAATGGCTTACCCAACATCATGCTGCAAGGTCACAGTAGATACAGAAGCAGGAGACCAGGCAGCCTGGATCTCTATGCCAAATACTTCCTGGAACACAGGGGAACTAGAAACAATGGACACCACTGAAGGCTTTAAGCAGGGGTGGAGGTCTCATCAGTGATGCGTTGATAAAAGCACAGCTGGCAGTGTCCTGCAGGGTGGCAGGAGTGCAAATGGGGCGCCCAGTGAGGAAGCCAATGCAGTGATCCAGAAGAAATGCGGATGTGGCTTGGGCTTGAGTAGTGGCAGCAGAATGGTGACCAGAAAGATGGATCTGGGAGTGATTTTACAGTTGACAGCATGGATAATAATAATAGCACTTTCTAGGTTACTCCACACTTCCTCATTATTTCCTTTAATCCACTTAAGGTCCCTGTCAAGTGCCCCTGTTCTAAAAGTAAGAAAAGTGAGGCACAGCAATTGTTCAAGATCACAATTACCATTGTGTGTGTTCCAGCTAATGCATGTATTCCTAAGAGCATGTGTGTGGGTATCTGCACCCATGCAATGACACGTGAAAACATGCCTGCACCAGGAAGTGCACAGGTTTGTGTGGACAGACGTACATGCAGGTGTGTACATGCATCTTGCATGTCCACTACCTTAGGTTGGCTCCTGAGCTATAAACTGGGCCCTCAGTGGACTATTGGGAGGCAGAGTGTGCAAGAAGGGCACGGCCAGCCTGCCCACTGATGAAGACATAGGAGCATGAAAGGATCTGGGTGTTGCAACCACCTTCACTGGGAGTTGAGGATCCATGGCCCTGGGGCCTGAATTGTCCGGGGGGGAGGGGAGCAGGAGTTGGTGGATCTGGAGCTGGAGTTGGTGGATCCAATATAATAATAATTCTTAAAGTTTTTGAGCACTTACTATGTATCAGGCCCTGCAATCAGCCTGTCACCTGCACTGTATCAGTTCATCCTTCCAACCCTGTAAGGTAGCCACAATGATCTCCGTTTATAGATGAAGAAACAGAGGCTCTGAGAAAATGACTCAAGTGCCCAAGATCAGGCAGTTGGCAGGCTGTGGAGCTCAGACTTGGACACTTGTCCCATCTAACTTTGAAGCTCATGTTCCTTAACCACTCTGCTACTCCACGCACACAGGCAAGAACCCACATCGACACAAATGCACAAGAGGCCGCTTCCTCCAATGCACATGGAGCCACACAGGGAGACGGCCCTCACGAATAACCTAGAAACAACCTCTGAATCAGGGCACCACCCTCACCCATGAGCACAGAAGGAAACAGGGCTGGAGCCCAGAGGTTGGGCAGTGCCTGCCCTTCCCCCCAGCCAAGGCCCAGGCCCTGACCCTGCTGCTCCTGAGATTGGCTGTCTTGGGACTCACTTGCTCAGGTTTCCGGCCTCTGGCCTCCAGACTCTGGACTTCAGGCAGCTAGTGAAAATTTATGGCTTGAGAAAGTTCTTGCAAGTTCAGTCCCTATAGTACCTCCACACACTTTGACCTTGCATGGTTTATCGAGATACTGGTTCCCCTCTGCCTTCTCCTCCCTCTTGCTGCTGCTGCCTCCCTCCCCCAGCCCCTTGTCTCTGGTCAAAGCAATTTCCCTCAGCCCTCCCCTCTCTGCCTACTGACCTTGCCTACCTCAGTTGAACCCACTGCACAGGCTCAAACTGCAGATAAAGTTCTTTCTCCTCTCTTCCTCTTCATCTTGGCCATGAACACTGAGGAAGGGGTGTGTGTGTGTGTGTGTGTGTGTGTGTGTGTGTGTATGTGTGTGTGTGACTGTGTCTGTGTGCTTGTGTGTCCAGCAGGGCTGAGGCAGAGCTATGTGGAGTGGCGAATGTATATCTGGGCTCTGGTAGGGAGGAAGTATTGTAAATATGTGGAGGGTGTGTCCTTTCATGTTGATGGGGCCTGGGTTACTGAACTTGAGCACTGATGTGTGGCCTAAGTGTGTGCGTGTCTGATGTGCAAATGAATGCATACATCTGTCTTGTGGCTGTGGGGCTGTGAGTTTAGCCCTGATGGCAGAAGACGGTGCAAGCTCTCATTGGAGAGGCACTATGTTAGAGGGGTCCAGAGTATGAACTTCAGGCTGGATGGCCATTTAGTAGCCACACGACAGTGAAACAATAATTTCAATACTTTCCGTACTTCAGAAAGTATTATTTCTGTACTTCAGTTTCCTCATCTGTAATATGGAGGTGGTAATAATAATGCCTCCATTAAAGGCTAGTTGTGAGAAATATAAGAATACAAATGCTTCTGGCACATTGTAGGTGATCTAAAGTTGTTAGCTATTACTATGTGGATGAGGGAGAAAATTCACACTGACCAGGCTCTTGCTACAGGCCCCACATGGAAGTTAGCACTTCACCTGATTACCTCATTTAGTTCTAGCACTTACAACTGTGCCTAGCCCATAATGATTCTTTCATACATATTCCCTAAGAGAATAAATGAAACATTATAAAACCCTATGAAGTAAGGATTTTTACACATTGGGAAACTAAGGCTGAGAAAGGTAAGTTTCAAAGTCAGCCTGATGCCTGTGGATTTCAGTCACTGCTTTGTACAAACCATGTGGGAGAAGCGGGTGTATACATGCTTGCACACACACACACTTAAGTGGCCCAGGCTCCCCCCGAAGTGGAGGAGGTTCTAGGAAAGGTGAGAGATGGTTTGAATTCTCATGACCGAAGAGGGCTCCTCCTGGGGAGGGAGGCCAGTGCAAGCAGCAGAGCAATTATCCTGAGAGTCCAGAGGTGGAAGAGCGACTTAGGACCAGTGTTCTCTTGGCATCTGGGCAAAGAAAATCAGGACCTGGAATATAATCTCCAACTTCTGGAATTTCACATTTGGAAGCATCCTTGAAGTTCAACAAGACCATCCTCCAGCAGATTATTGGTAAGAAAAGGGAGGCCCAGAGAAGACAAAGGGGTCAGACAGTAGGTTGGAGTCATCCAGGCTCAGAAATGTCAGAAAAAGTCAGGTTCTGGATCCTGGCTGGAAGGGTCATCTAAGAGAGAGAAGACAAGGACTGGGCCCTGTCTGCACTGGCTAGAGATGGGCTTCATCCCCAGACCTGGCCCAGAGACCAGAGGTAGACCCCAGCATGGCTTTTCCTTATATGAAGGTCAGGTCTTAAAGGGAGAAGGACAAAGTTGGGGGCACGGTGCCTCAGCAGTTGCCCAGAATCTACCTAGGTTCACCCAGGGTCCCCAGGGGCGCTCCTTGGCCCTGGCAGCCTGCACAGGGCTGGGGCTGCCCTGGCCTTGTTTGTTGACTCTCACTCCTGCCAAGGGGAAGCTGCTCTGGATAGAGACACAAGAGAGTGATTTGTCACTGGCTGTCCCTGGCTCCCACTCTGGTCTGCCAGCCAACAGGGCGGCTTCCACACTTGCCCCACCTGCGGGGTCACTGTGGTAACTCATCCCCTCTAGGGCCCAGAGCCAGGCTCTAGCTGCATCGCCCTCTGCTGGAGTGTCAACTCTGGAGGCTCTTGCTCCCCCACCTACTGTTTCTCCATCTTCTTGCACTCACCAAGTAGCCAAGCTGACAGGTGCCTCAAAGACCATTAGCACAGCCACCCCCAGCCCCACTTCCACACTATAGATAGATCAGGGATTCAGTCAAGGACACACGGAGTCCGCAGCACATCCAGGACTGGCAGCCTGGTGATCAGACCCCAGGCCAAGCCATTCCTGCTCCTAGAGCCAGCTACTCCAGGTGTGAAGCCCCAGTCCCTGACTCAGTGCCCCGGGGTGACATGGAGCCCTGTGGTCCCGGCCCAGCTTCCCCGGGGTGGTGACTCCCTTCACCCCCTCTGCCCACCAGGCCCCAGGAGCATCTGGGCTACTCTGAGGGGATCTAGATCTGGGCTGAGCCAAATAGGGTGGGGGAGATGTGGGAAAATGGAGGCAGGAGCAGTAATAATAGTCTACCTATTGAGTAATTCTGATAATGCACCAAGCATGGTGCTTTGCACACATGATCTCACATCAAGGCTTCCCATGGCTAAATAACATACCAAGTAAGCTGGGGCATAGGTCTTAATCAGGTCAGCCTGACTCCCTGTCTAGTCTTCTTTCTGCTATATCATAATTTTTCTTAAGTAACCACACATTCTGATGACTCTGGGAGACGGGAGATTTGAAAGTGTCAAGTAGTTCATGCCCCTGACCTCTACTGAGTCACCCAAGGACATAGAGAGTGGACCCTGTCATTCCCAGGAGCTGGCACCAGATTGCCACTGCCTCTGCACACACATAGCAGCGCTGTCATTGTGGATGTCTCCTAGGAGCCAGCCAAACCCCAACCATTGGGAAACTGACATTCTGAAACAGAGGACAAGAGTCAAATACCAAGCAAGCCCTTGCTGAGTCAGTTTTTGGCTGTGGGGGCAGCTCTTTGTGAACCAGCAATGATGCCTTTGAAGTCATCTCATCTTCTGACCCCTCACACCTCTGGGCTACCTGAAAGAGGATCCACCCAGAAGGGTTTGGAAGTGGGGAGGAAGGAACTCAGCTATGAGGATGTGGAGAGATATTTCAAACCTAGAGAACATGAGAAGTAAGAGAGGGGAAGGTGTCACGACCAGTGAGCTGATACTCAAAGCAGGCTGGGGGAAAAATGGTTCTTGCTGATGGGAGAGAGCCAAAACTGCGAGTGGCTGAGGGACATCTCCTGAGAAGAGTAACAGCTGATTGAATGATAGTGGTTCAGAAGGGGAAGGCAAGGTGGGCTGGCAAGGCGAGGCTGAGCGGATGAGTGGAGATGACGTTTCATGTCAAGCCATTGGCACCCATTCTAAATGGTTCTTCTGCTGAAAGAACGAGAGCCATTGTGGGGACTAGGGAGAAGGGGATAAAGGGAAGGAGCGAGTGAGAGCAAGGCCCATCTGGTGGGGTTCAGAGCCAAGCTTCACCTCTAGCAACAAGCCACAAGACTGATCTCCATTTTCTGGGAAGATGGTTGGAGGATGGGGAAGACACTGAGTCTCATCCTAGCCTGAGCACAGTGCAGCAGGAACTCTGGGAGTTCTGGTCCCCATTTTATCCCCTTTACCCTTTTGGAACCAGTGTTGCCCCACATATGAAATGGCAAGAATAATAGCTCTACACACTGAGTACTTACTGAATTGCTTTACCTGGATTAAGTTTCTCAACAACCCACCAAGGTAATTATTACCAGTATTCTGTTGTACAGATGGGGACATGGAAGGACAGAGATGTGAAGTCACTTGACCCAAGGTCATCCATCTAGGAAGCAGCTCAGGCTGAGCTTGGATGTTTGACTCCAGAGTCTGTGTCCTCTGCAACTGCACTACAGTGCCCCATAAGGGTCAAACCAGGTGGCAGATGTACAGCACTCAGTCCCATGCCTGGTCCAACAAAAGTGAAGTGAAATGCAAGTGTTAGTCACTCAATCGTGTCAGACTCTTTGTGACCCTATGGACTGTAGCCCGTCAGGCTTCTCTGTCCATGGAATTCTCCAGGCAAGGATGCTGGAGTGGGTTGCCATGCCCTTCTCCAGGTGATCTTCCTGAGCCAGTGATCAAACCCAGACCTCCTGCACTGCAGGCAGGTTCTTTACCATATGAGCCACCAGGAAGCCCACCTAATCCAATAAAAGGCTCTTTAAATGATGATAGCTGTTCCAATTAAACGTTCACTAATTGTTGACCCCTAGCAGGCACTGACAGAGAAGGCAATGGCACCCCACTACAGTACTCTTGCCTGGAAAATCCCATGGATGGGGGAGCCTGGTAGGCTGCAGTCCATGGGGTTGCTAGGAGATGGACATGACTGAGTGACTTCACTTTCACTTTTCACTTTCATGTATTGGAGAAGGCAATGGTTCCTCTGCAACTGCACTACAGTGCCCCATAAGGGTCAAACCAGGTGGCAGATGTACAGCACTCAGTCCCATGCCTGGTCCAACAAAAGTGAAGTGAAATGCAAGTGTTAGTCACTCAATCGTGTCAGACTCTTTGTGACCCTATGGACTGTAGCCCGTCAGGCTTCTCTGTCCATGGAATTCTCCAGGCAAGGATGCTGGAGTGGGTTGCCATGCCCTTCTCCAGGTGATCTTCCTGAGCCAGTGATCAAACCCAGACCTCCTGCACTGCAGGCAGGTTCTTTACCATATGAGCCACCAGGAAGCCCACCTAATCCAATAAAAGGCTCTTTAAATGATGATAGCTGTTCCAATTAAACGTTCACTAATTGTTGACCCCTAGCAGGCACTGACAGAGAAGGCAATGGCACCCCACTACAGTACTCTTGCCTGGAAAATCCCATGGATGGGGGAGCCTGGTAGGCTGCAGTCCATGGGGTTGCTAGGAGATGGACATGACTGAGTGACTTCACTTTCACTTTTCACTTTCATGTATTGGAGAAGGCAATGGCAACCCACTTCAGTATTCTTGCCAATGGCACCCCACTCCAGTACTCTTGCCTAGAAAATCCCGTGAATGGAGGAGCCTGTTGGGCTCCATGGGGCTCCATGGGGTTGCTAAGAGTCAGACAGGACTGAGCGACTTCTCTTTCACTTTTCACTTTCATGCTTTGGAGAAGGAAATGGCAACCCACTCCAGTGTTCTTGCCTGGAGAATCCCAGGGACAGGGGAGCCTGGTGGGCTGCCGTCTATGGGGTCACACAGAGTCGGACACGACTGAAGCAACTTAGCAGAAGCAGGCACCGATGAGAAGGAAACCACAGAGGATGCAGGAAAGAGTGGCCCTGTTTGTAGAGCAGAGACTGAAATTCAGAGAGAGAGGGGGGCCTACCCCAGAAATCCAGGAGCAGGATTCCAGAAAAGGCAAGAGTCTCTGAGGGCAGAGGTTCTGGTGCAGGTGCCCAGAGATGATGGAAAGAGCAGGGCAGCTGAAAGTTGGTGACAGTGGCCCCTATTTACCTATCCCTAGGGTAGCACCAGTCCCAGCTGCCCTGGCATCATCAGATAGGTCCCCTAGCTACAGGGTGGGGAGCAGTGCAACTTGGGGTTTGGGATTAGTCAAAAATTTAGGGACTGATGTGGGCCTCAAGAGTGCTGCTAACAAGGCCTCTCTCTGTGGTGAGGATAAGAAGGCAGAGAGGGCACCCACAGAGCAGCTGTTGTGCCTGCCAGGACTAGCTTCCAGATCTTGCCCAATCTCCCTCCCATCACTCTCTTCCTTGACCTAGCTCCTATCCATTGGTGTCTTTGGACTTCCTAGCCCCACAGTGTTAGCTCTATTTATTATCCCCATTTTTCAGAATAGGAAACTGAGGCCCATAGTCGAACAGTGAGGGAGTAGCCAAGACAGAAATTGAGCTGAAGTCTCTCTGCCTTCCAGGCTGCTGCTTAGCCATGGTCTGCTATTTCCTTTCATTTGTAACCCACAGCTGGCCACTCAACCAGAGAACCCAGGGCATGTACTCCCAACCCCAGCTCAGAGGTTGCAGCATGACCCTGGGTAAGGTCTTTCTTCTGTCTGAGCCTCCTTCTCCCAGGTATACTCTGAGGGGGTTGAACAAGCTTCCCTATAGCTTCCAGAGGCAGCCAAAATGTTCTTCCTTATAGCCTCGTGATCACAGCATGTCCAGTTCTTGCCCTGAGTTTCCTGAGTACATAAACCATGGCTTCCAGTGAAAGGTAGAGGCAGTGTGGGGCAAATCCTGCTCCATCACTTCCCTCTGAGGAATCATCAATCTTGTGATGGTCCCTGCATGCCCGGTTATAGTAAGTCCTGCTCTAGGTGCTCCCTCCAGAACCACTAGAGGGTTCACAGACAGTGGGACTGGCTGCAGGCTTTGAACACTATAAAGCACCTTTGCAGGAGCAGTCACTGGCCCAGGGTAGGCAATATCACTTTCTCTAGCCTACATCTTGCCCCAGCCAAGGGTCACCTTGGATGGTTCCCTGCATGCTTTGGCCCTGCTCTCTTTGAGACTCTGCTCTATCCCACTTGCACCCAGAGGTCCCTGGGCCCAGTGCTGCCTTATTTTACTGTGGGATCAGGTTCAATCAGGGGTTGGTAAGGTCTCTAACATAAGGTTATTAGAGGTAAGTCAATAAGGTAATAAGGTAAGCCAAAGGCCTGGGGATAGGGCATGACAAGCCCTCCCAGGCTGAGCAATATGTATAAGCCATGGAACTTACTCATGCACATCCCTCTGCTGAGACCACTGTTCCTTTCTGCTTTGTCTTCTCCTGGATAATGCCATCTCACCCTTCTGTTCCCAGTTTTTGTATCGGCCCTTCAGGAAGACTTCTTGACATCACATCTGGGTTAGATCTTCTCCACTGAGCTCCCACAGCTCTCTGACCAAACTGTACTGGACTTATTTACTTGTCTTCCCCTTTAGATTGGGAGTCTCTTGAGGGAAGGCCATGTTTTACACACAGTTGTATCCCTGGCATCTAGCACAGGGTTGGGCACATCATAGAATTATTGGTGAATGAATGAATGGATGGATGGGTAACTTGTTCCCCTCTGAGAGACCTGGAGTTTCCTCCAAGAGTGGGGAATTTCTGACCTCAAATCTTTTCTGGGCTTCCTCCACAGCTCAGATTTTGAGGTATCTATTTTTCCCATAGGCAACTATCAAAGGATCTAGGCTCTCCAATTGAGATTCCCTCTGTTTGAGATCCACCTCTCAGATAGGTTAACCTGGTGCCCTCATTGCTGTTGCTGCCTTCCACCCAGAGTTTGACCTCCATTCAGGACTACCCAGCCCATTTCCCAGTAGGCTTATCTGAGCAGGCCTAAGGGCTATTGCCCTTCCTCTACCACAGTTTTGCTTCTTTGCACCCTGACTCATTTCCTTGTCCTATGAAAACACCCTCACCAAGCCATTTTTCCAGGCCCCACCTCCCTCTAACACCCATTCACAGACCTCCTTTGGGATAGCAGCTCACGAGGGGTGGTCCAGGGAACAGTGGTGTTCTGTGGGGCCTTTAAGTGGTCCACGAGCAAGTCCAAAATTCAAGGCATGCAAAAAGGTGTGGTGGGGTGCTTGGTTAATTTTTAAAGTATATTTTCTGTGGCAGATTCAAATTCATATTTAAAAAACCAGCAATGGCTAGCTTTTCGGTATAGTCACAATAATAGTTATTTACCCAGTGAAAGGGCCATTGTACCATTTAGTAACTGGGAATGTGCCAGGATAGACTTGAAAAGGCCTCCAAAAAAGCCCCTGAAACTAAAACATAAAAGCTCCAAGCACTGCCCCCATTTTACAAGTGGAAAAACTGAGGCCACAGTGTCTGCAAGGAGCTGTCTCAGTGAGCCTAGTCAACTGGGCCCTATCATAGGGCTTGCCCCAAAAGACATTTGCCAAACATCCTCCAGATTGTTGTGGCCTCAGCAATTCTAGGACGGAAGTAGACAGAGAATATATATCTGTGCTTTGACCAAAGGTTCTAGGGGTAGAGATGCCACAGGCTGCTGCCCTCTCTTTGGCCTCAGCCCCCAGCTCTCCAAACAGCCCTCAAAACTGTGGACCTTTGGGGTATCCTCCACCACCAGTTCCAGGCCAATCAGGCAGGCAGGACCTCCCCTTCACACACACACACACACACACACACACACACACACACACACACAACCTGCATTCTTGAACAGCTGCCACAACTACATTGGCCTCAGCCCCAAGAAGGAGTGTGGAATGTGCTTCCCTGGGCCATTAGGGAGTGGGTAGTATGAGGTGGGGGGAGGTCTTGCAGGAAAGGAGCTGAGAATAAAGAGACAAGCTGTAGAAGGAAAAGAAGGATGATCCCAAGAGCCAAAGCCTCTGGGGGTGGGGTTCTGTAAGCAGTAGCCCTGGGAGAAGGCCAGGAAGGATGCATTAGGCTGGACTTTTTCACTGTCCTTTGTGCCTGTACTCACAGGATAAAGGAAGCCAAGATACCAGGTCTGTGGGCACAACCGTGAGACTCCCCAACCAGAAATGGGATAGGCAGGGGTAAGGTGAAAGGCTGAAAGCAGCTTTAGAAGGTGGGAGGAAACTTATCTCTGTAGGAATTGAAATCACTGTCCTAGCATCCTCCTTTCTGAGAATTAGAGTCTAGTCCTTCTCAGTCTCATTGTCAAGACACTGGGTGTTACAAGCTATTTATCACTCAGTGACAGTGAAAGTGTTAGTCGCTCAGTCGTGTCTGACTCTTTGCGACCCCATGGTCTGCCCATGGGATTCTCCAGGCAAGAATACTGCAGTGGGTTGCCATTCCCTTCTCCAGGGGAGCTTCCCAACCCACGGATTGAACTCGTGTCTCCTGCATTGCAGGTAGATTCTTTACCATTGAGCTACCAGGGAAGCTTATCACTCAGTAATTGTTAAAGAATGGAAGACTGTAAATTGTTTCCTCTTTTCTTTTGTAAAAATCAGTTAGAGCAGATTCATGTTTTTCCTATGCACTTTCTTAAATCGAATATAAAGGGGGGCTTCTTTCAGATGACAGGAATAGAAACTCTTCTCCTGATTTCTCCTGCCAAGTACAACTAAAAACTCCAGTTGTTATCTAGAAAGCAAATATAAAAAGATTCTGAAAGGTGTAGAGAAGAAGGAAGGCCAGCTAAGGAACTCAGGGACCAAAGAAAAATACGGTGTTGAGTTTCCTGGGCGCTAGGGAAGCCAACTATCAGGAACACCAATGGGCACAACTATGAAAACAACAACAAAAATGAAAAACATAGCCCCATCAAAAGCATGTTCTGTTCTAGCCAGGGGACCAGAAAAGAACAGGACAATAGCCACTCTACTCCAACCTAACACTATAGAAAAAACTGTGGCTCTACCTCCACATCCACTCTTACCAGACTGTAACAAGATATCCTAATCTGCCCCCTCCTCTGGCTGGGATGGTATCAGAGAAGGCCAAGTGGGGAGCCAGGACTTTTATCCCCACCTGGCAGTAATGAGGCCTTTCTTGCTCCTACCATCAGTAGAGGTCTAGTAGGGAGCCTAATATC
Organism: Madoqua kirkii; assembly: GCA_006408675.1. NCBI lineage: Eukaryota > Metazoa > Chordata > Mammalia > Artiodactyla > Bovidae > Madoqua > Madoqua kirkii. Next base: position 52,238 of record SJYC01135104.1, read on the forward strand.
CTATTATCTCTCTAGCAATAATGAGGCACCCCTTCCCACCTTGGATTATCAAAGGAAGCAGAATGGGAAACCTGGATTTTTATCCCAACCTGGCAGTAAGGAGGTGGATTTTTCTTCCTCTGATAGTGCAGTATTAGAGGACTGCTGCTAAAAAATAATATTGAAATAAATCCAGAGTCCCATAGGATAATATACAAAATGTCCAGGTTTTAAAAAAGCACCCACCATACCCAGAACCAGGAAAATTTTGACTTGAGTAAGAAAAGAAAATAAAAACTTGGATGCAAAAACTGACTTCACACAGATACTCAAATTATCTGACAATAGTTTCAAAGTAGTATTCATAAAAATCACTCAACAGGAATTACAAATATACTTAAAACAAATGAAAAAAATACAGTCTTAGCAAAGAAATGGAAGATATAAAATAGAACCAAATGGAAAATTTAGTCCATAGGATAATATACAAAATGTCCAGGTTTTAAAAAAGCACCCACCATACCCAGAACCAGGAAAATTTTGACTTGAGTAAGAAAAGAAAATAAAAACTTGGATGCAAAAACTGACTTCACACAGATACTCAAATTATCTGACAATAGTTTCAAAGTAGTATTCATAAAAATCACTCAACAGGAATTACAAATATACTTAAAACAAATGAAAAAAATACAGTCTTAGCAAAGAAATGGAAGATATAAAATAGAACCAAATGGAAAATTTTCAGTGGAAAACCACAATGACTAAAAGAAAAAATTCAATGGATGGGCTTAAAAACAATGGAAGAGGCAAAGGAAATAATTGAACTGGAAGACAGAGCAATAGAAATTATCTAATCTGAACAATGCAGAGAAAATATATTGGGGAAAAAAAATGAAGAAAGGCAGAGGTACTCTATTCCAGAGCAAGAGATCTAATGTTGATGTCACTGTAATCCGTGTCATGAAAGGAAAGGAGAATGCAGATGGGCTTGAAAACCTACTAAGAAAAGCAATCCCCCTAAATCCCCCAAATTAGACAAAAATTCAACAAGCTGAGTAAATCCCAAATGGGATAAACCCAAAGAAACCCACATCAAGACACATCTAGTCAAACTTCTGAAAACTAAAGACAAAGGAAAAATATTAAAAGCAGCAGGAGAGAAATGATGCACTAGTTACAGAAGAAAACAACTCAAATGGAAGTGAGTTTCTCATCAGAAACCATGAAAGCCAGAAGGAAGTAGCACAGTAGTTTCAAGAGCTGAAAGAAAAGAACTGTCAACCCAGAGTTGTATATCTGGCAAAATTATTGTGCAGAAATGAAGATGAAGGGAAGCTAAGAGAACTGGCTGCTAATAGGCCTACAATAAAGAATGGCCAAAGGAAGCTTTTAAAATGTAAAAGAAATGATTTTTTTAAAAGGAATACTGAAATCAGGAAAGAAGAAAGAAAAATTGAAAGGGTAAAAATATGGGTAAATATAATGGCTTTTCTTTTTCCTCTTGAATTTTCTAAATTATGTCTGATAGTTAAAGCAAACATTATAACAATGTCTAATGTAGTGCTCAAAGTAGGTAGAGGAAAGTTTAAAGAAAGCAATATGATGAATAGGGGATTTTTGAGGGACATAAAAAGAGATAGGGTTTCTACACTTTACTCAAGTGGTAAAATGTTCACATTAGTTGATGATGAGAGTGTTGAATTGAATAAAAATAACATATAAAATCTATAATATGCAGCTGAAAGCAGTGCTGAGAGAGAAAGTTATACTACTAAATACTTACATTAGTACAGAAAAAAAATCAATTATCTAAACTCTCACTGTAAGAAATTAGACAAAGAACAAACTAAATCCAAAAGCAAGCAGATGGAAAGAAATAATAAAATAAGCAGAAAACAATAAAATTGAGAATTTAAAAAAAAAAGAATGGAACAAAAAACTGGTTCCTTGAAAAGATCAATAAAATTGACTAATCAAGACTGATGATTAAAAGAGAAAAGATATAAATCACCCCCATTGTTGTTGTTTTTTAGTCACTCAACTGTGTCCAACTCTTTGTGGCTCCTCAAGGTCTGCAGCAGGCCAGTTTTCCCTGTCCTTCACCAACTCCCCAAGCTTGTTGAAACTCATGTCCACTGAATCGGTGATGCCATCCACCTATCTCGTCCTCTGTTGTCTCCTTTTCCACTCATCTTCAATCTTTCCCAGCATCAGGGTCTTTTCCAATGAGCCTTTGCATCAAGTGGCCAAAGTGCCGAAGCTTCAGCTTCAGCATCAGTTCTTCCAATCAATATTCAGGACTGATTTCCTCTAGGATTGACTGGGTTGATCTTGCAATCCAAGGGACTCTCAAGACTCACCTCCAACACCAGAATTCAAAAGCATCATTCTTTCGTGCTCAGCCTTCTTTATGGTCCAACTCTCACATCCATACATGACTACGGGAAAAAAACATAGCTTTGACTAAATAGACATTTTTTGGCTGTCTAGGTTTGTCATAAATTTTCTTCCAAAGAGCAAGTGTCTTTTAATTTCATGGCTGCAGTCACCATCTGCAGTGATTTTGGAGCCCAAGAAAAGAAAGTCTGTCACTGTTTCCATTGTGGCTCCATCTATTTGCCACGAACTGATGTAACTGGATGGCACAATCTTCATCTTTTGAATATTGTTTTAAACCAGAGTTTTCATTCTTCTCTTTCACTTTCATCAAGAGGCTCTTCAGTTCCTCTTCACTTTCTGCCATAAGGGTAGTGTCATCTGCATATCTGAAGTTATTCATATTTCTGCCTATAATCTTGATTCCAGCTTGTGCTTCATCCATTCTGACATTTCTCATGATGTACTCTGCATAGAAGTTAAATAAGCAAGGTGACAATATACAGCCTTGATGTACTCTTTTCCCAATTTGGAACCAGTCCATTGTTCCACGTTCGGTTCTAGCTGTTGCTTCTTGACCTGCATACAGGTTCTCAGAGGCAGGTAAGGTGGTCTGGTATTCTCATCTCTTTTAAGACTTTTGCACATTTATTGTGATCCAGTCAAAGGCTTTGGTGTCATCAATTAAGTAGAAGTAGATGTTTTTCTGGAACTCTCTTGCTTTTTCTATGATCCAATAGATGCTGGTAATTTGATCTTTTGGTTTCCTTTTCTAAATCCAGCCTGAACATCTGGAAGTTCTTGGTTCATGTACTGTTGAAGCCTGGCATGGGGAATTTTGAACATTACTTTGCTAGCATGTGAGATGAGTGCAATTGTGTGGTAGTTTGAACATTCTTTGGCATTGCCTTTCTTTGGGACTGGAATTAAAACTGACCTTTTCCAGTCCTGTGGCCACTGCTGAATTTTCCAAATTTGCTGGCATATTGAGTACAGCACTTTAAGAGCATCATCTTTTAGAATTTGAAATAGTTCAACTGGAATTCCATCACCTCCACTAGCTTTGTTCTGATACTTCCTATCACTAGCTTTATAGTGATACTTCCTATGGTCCACTTTACTTCACACTCCAGGATGTCTGGCTTTAGGTGAGTGATCACACTATCAGTAAGATCTTTTTTATTTAGTTCTTCTGTGTATTCTTGCCACCTCTTCTGCTTCTGTAGAAGACTTTTCTGCTTCTGTTAGGTCCATACCATCTCTGTCCTTTATTGTGCCCATCTTTGCATGAAATGTTCCCTTGATATCTCTAATTTTCTTGAAGGGATCTCTAGTCTTTCCCATTCTATTGTTTTCCTCTACTTCCATGCATTGTTCACTTAGGAAGCTTTTCTTATCTCTCCTTGCTATTCTTTGGAAATCTGCATTCACCCTATATCAGGAATGAAATATGGAATATATTACCACAAACTCTGAATTAATCAAAAGAATAAAAAGAGAATACTATAAAAACTTTAAGTTCTTAAGTTGGACAATTTAGATGAAATGGGCCAATTTTTAGCAAAGCACAAAGTACAGCAACACTAAGCTTTTCTTATCTCTCCTTGCTATTCTTTGGAAATCTGCATTCACCCTATATCGGAATGAAATATGGAATATATTACCACAAACTCTGAATTAATCAAAAGAATAAAAAGAGAATACTATAAAAACTTTAAGTTCTTAAGTTGGACAATTTAGATGAAATGGGCCAATTTTTAGCAAAGCACAAAGTACAGCAACACACATAATATGAAATAGATAATTTGATTAGTTTCAAATTTATCAAAGAAATTGAATTTGTTGTGAAAAACTTCCCCCCAATGAAGTCTCCAGATTAAAATGGTTGTACTGGAGGGTTCTACCAAACATTTAAGAAAAATCAGCACCAAATTCTGTACCATTTATTCCTGAAAATAGAAGATTCATACCCATCTCATTTTACATGGCCCATATTGCCTTTATACCAAAACCAAACACAGAAAGTACAAAAAGAAAACTATAAACCAATATCCTTCATACTATGGAAACAAAATCTTTAACAAAATATTAGCAAATAGAATTCAGCAATGTTTTTAAACATTATATAACTTGACCAAGCGGGGCTTATTCCAGGGAGGCAAGGCTGGCTCAAAATTTGCAAAAGGAGAAAAATCACACAGTGACGTCAATTGATACAGGAAAAGCATCTGGAAAAACTCAATGCTCATTTATGACAACAACTCTCAGGCAGTTAAAAGTAGAGGAGAATGTCTTCAACTTGATAAGGAACATCTACCAAAACCCTACAGCTAACATCTTACTTGATGGTGAAAGGCTGAATGCTTCCCTACTGTGATCAAAAACAAGGTAAGGATACCCATTGTTAAAAAGCATGTCAATTAGAAAGGAAGAAATAAAACTGTCCCTATTTGCAAGTGAGACTACAGTTGACATAGAAAATGCCAAGTGACAATAAAAGCACAAAAACAAACTTCTACAACTAATAAGTGACTTTGTCAAGGTCTCAGGATACAAAAGTGAAAGCTGCTCAGTCATGTTCTACTTTTTGTGATCCCATGGACTGTAACCCGACAGACACTTGTGTCCAGGAAATTCTCCAGGCAAGAATACTGGAGTGGATGGCACTTTCTTCTCCAGGGTATATTCCTGACCAAGGGATCGAAACTGGGCCCCTCACATTGCAGGCAGACTCTTTACTGTCTGAACTACCAGGGAAGCTCAAGACACAAAATCAACATATAAAAATTCCAATTGCATTTCTGTAAACTATTCATGAAAATACAGACATAGAAACTAAAATTATTGTACTACTTATAATCACTTAAAAATTAAATACTAGGTATAAACGTAAGAAAGCATGTATAGTACTTGTATGCTGAAAACTACAAAAAATGCTCATAAAAGAAACCAAAGAAGATATAGATAAATGGACAGTCAGAGTGTGCCTATAGATTGGAAGATTCAACATGGTAAAGATGTCAATTCTCTGCAAATTGAAATACAAGTTTGATGCAATTCCTATCAAAGTGCCAGCAATACATTTTTGTAGATACAGAAAATATTCCCTTAAAATCTGTATGGAAAGGCAAGGAACTGGAATAGATGAAACAATTTTGAAAAAGAAGAATACAGTGGGAGGATTCACTCTACTTAATTTTAAACTTATGTATGAACAGTAATCAAGACTGAGGTGTTGATGGAGGAATAGACACATAGATCTATGGAACAGAATAGAAACCTGAGAACTGGATCCACAAATACAGTGATTTTTGACAAAGATGTAAAAGCAGTTCAATGGAGGAAAGTTCACCTTTTCAACAAATGGTGCTGGAGTAATTGAACACTCATAGGCAAAAAGATGAGCCTTTGTTAAACCTCACACCTTACACAAAAATTAACTCAAAATGGACCATAGATTTAAATGTAAAATGTGAAACTAGAAAACTTTTAAAATAAAACATGAGAGATAATCTGCAATATTTAGGCTTGGTGAAGAGTTCTTAGACGCAACAGCAAAAACACAGTTGAATCATAGAAAACAAATGGATAATTTGGAATTCATCAAAATTAAAATCTTTTGCTCTACAAAAGTCTCTGTAAAGAGGATTAAGACAGGTGACATTGTGGGAGAAAATATTTGCAAACCGTATATCTAACAAATAATTTTTATTTAGAATATACAAAGAAGTCTCAAAACTCAATAGCAAAATTCAAAAGCTCCTTTTGGAAATTGGGTAAAAGACATGAGACATTTCACTGAAGAAGATATGTGGATGGCAAATAAACACATAAAAATATGTTCAACATCAGTAAGAATTAGGAAATACAAACCAAAGACATAAGAGATGCCACTCCGTATCTATTAGAATGGCTAAGATAAAAATTAGTGACAATAACATGCTGAAGAGGATGAAGATAAACAAAATCTCATACATTGCTGGTAGAAATATGTAATGGTACAGTCACTCTGAAAATATTATGGTGTAATTTCCAAAAGGAGCTTTTGAAAATTGGGTAAAAGACATGAGACATTTCACTGAAGAAGATATGTGGATGGCAAATAAACACATAAAAATATGTTCAACATCAGTAAGAATTAGGAAATACAAACCAAAGACATAAGAGATGCCACTCCGTATCTATTAGAATGGCTAAGATAAAAATTAGTGACAATAACATGCTGAAGAGGATGAAGATAAACAAAATCTCATACATTGCTGGTAGAAATATGTAATGGTACAGTCACTCTGAAAATATTATGGTGGCTTCTTGAAAACTCAGCATATACTTACCAGCTAACTTATTGATTGCATTCCTGGATATTTACGCCAAAGAAATGAAAACTTGTCCACACAAAAACCTTTGTATTACTATACATAGCAGCATTATTTGTAATAGCCAAAAAAAAAAAAAAAAACGGGAAACAACCAAAATGACCCTAAATAGGTAGGTGGTTTAACAAGCTGGTACATTTATACCATTAAATATGACTTAATCAAAAGAAACAAATTTTTTTTTTAAAGGAGAAATTCTTAATATATGCACGGACGAATTTCTAGGGAATTATGCTGGGTGATAAATCCAATACCAAAGGTCTCATGTTACGTGATTCCATTTATATAACACTCTCAAAATGACAAAATTATAGAGCTGGGGAGTTAGATTAGTGACTGCCAAGGGTTAGGGAAGGTGGGATAAAGGAGGATGGGCGTGACTCTAAAGAGGGAACATGAAGATGTTTGTGGTGATAGAAGAGTTCTGTGTCTTGATTATGGTGGTGGTTAGAATCTATGTGTGATAAAATAGCATAGAACTATATGCGTGCATTGTACCAATGTCAGTTTCCTGGATTTCATATTGCACTATATTTATGTGAGATGTAGCCACTGAATGGAGGCTACATGAACCTCTCCATACTCTTTTTCTCATACAATTTTTATTGTGATATGGTTAATATACCATAACATTTACCCTTTGAAGTGTGAAATTCAGTGTTTTTTGTATATTCACAATGTTGCAGAAATATCGGTACTATCTAATCCCAGAACATTTTCATCACCCCAAAAGGAAACTCAGTACTCATTAGTAGTCACTCTTCATTTCCTCCCAAACCCCCAGGGCCTAGCAATCACTAATCTACCTTCTGCCTCTATGGATTTGCCTATTCTGGACATTTTATATAAATGGAATCATATAGTTTGTGGTCCTTTTGACCGGCTTCTTTCACTTAGCTTATTTTAAGGTTCATCCAAGTTGTACCATATATCAGTGCTTCATTCTTTTTAATGACTGAATAACATTCCCTTGGATGTATATATCACATTCTTTCCTAGCCATTCATCAGTTGATGGACATATGGGCTGTTTCCACCTTTTGGCTATTATAAATAATGCTGCTATGAACATTTATGTACAAGCTTTTGTGTGGACATATGTTTCTTATTTTCTTGGATATCTACACTAGGAGTAGATTGTTGGGCAGAATGGTCACTTATACTTAACATTTTGAGGAATGGCTAGGCTGTTTTTTGAAGAGGATGCACTGTTTTACATTCCTATCAACAAAGTATGAGGGCTTCAGTCTTTCCATATTCTCTTGAATATTTGTTATCTGAAATTCTGATTCTAGTCATCCTAGTAGGTGTGAATTGGTATCTCACTGTTTTGATTTGCATTTCACTGATGGAATTCGAGTTGAGCTATTTCAAATTCTAAAAGATGATGCTGTCAAAGTGCTACACTCATTATGCTGGCAAATTTGAAAAACTCAGCAGTGGCCACCAGACTGGAAAAGGTCAGTTTTCATTCCAATCCCAAAGAAAGGTAATGCCAAAGAATGTACAAACTACCACACAATT
>SJYC01135109.1:0-15061 GCA_006408675.1 Madoqua kirkii
GAAAGTGAACAACTAAAGAGCCTCTTGATGAAAGTGAAAGAGGAGAGTGAAAAAGTTGGCTTAAAGCTCAACATTCAGAAAACGAAGATCATGATATCTGATCCCATCACTTCATGGCAGATAGATGAGAAAACAGTAGAAACAGTGGCAGATTTTACTTTGGGGGGCTCGAAAAGCACTGCAGATGGTGACTGTAGCTATGAAATTAGAAGACGCTTGCTCCTTAGAAGAAAAGTTATGACCGACCTAGACAGCATATTAAAAAGCAGAGACATTATTTTGCCAACAGAGGTGTGTCTAGTCAAAGCTATATATGATATCTGATCCCATCACTTCATGGCAGATAGATGAGAAAACAGTAGAAACAGTGGCAGATTTTACTTTGGGGGGCTCGAAAAGCACTGCAGATGGTGACTGTAGCTATGAAATTAGAAGACGCTTGCTCCTTAGAAGAAAAGTTATGACCGACCTAGACAGCATATTAAAAAGCAGAGACATTATTTTGCCAACAGAGGTGTGTCTAGTCAAAGCTATAGTTTTTCCAGTGGTCATGTATGAATGTGAGTTGGACTATAAAGAAAGCTGAGCGCCAGTGAATTGATGCTTTTGAACTGTGATGTTGGAGAAGACTCTTGAGAGTCCCTTGAACTGCAAGGAGGTCCAACCAGTCCATCCTAAAGGAAATCAGTCCTGAATATTCATTGGAAGGACTGATGCTGAAGCTGAAACTCGAATATTTTGACCATCTGATGTGAAGAACTGACTCATTTGAAAAGACCCCAATGCTGGGAAAGATTGAAAGTGGGAGGATAAGGGGACGATAGAGGAAGAGATGGTTGGGTGGCATCACAGACTCAGTGGACATGAGTTTGAGTAAACTCTGGGAGCTGGTGATGGACAGGGAGGTCTGGCGTGCTACAGTCCATGGAGTTGCAAAGAGTCGGACATGGCTGAGCAACCAGACTGATCTGAACTTAATCCCATATGGAAGTGGGGCAGGAGCTTCATATTTTAAGGGGGGCTCAGAGAGGGAAATGTCCAGAGTCAGCAAAGCTGCCCATGGAATCCCAACTGCAACACATACATGCACACTCTTTTTCTCATGTGTTGATTTTATGGCACGCACACATGAATAAGCTCAGGAAAATGTGTTGCTGTGATGTATAAGAGATGGACCCTCATGTCAAAGAGCTTATGAGACCAGTAGGGGGGGTAGTTGAGTCAAAGGTTCACTTCTGTCCAAGAGATACGTGTTCCAGTAATTGCTGGATCTTGACTGGGGCTTTGAAGGATGAGTGACATTAGAAAAAGCAGAGCATACTTGTGAGTACATTAGCAGCGGTTTCATTCACACACATTCCTGCCATCTTAATAAGTGCAGGGATCTGAAATATCAGACATAGTCTGCATTAGTTAATTGGACTTGTTAGACCACTGAAGAGCACCAGTCTCAGCTGAAAGGAAGTAAGCTGAAGCATGACACATAAGCCACCAAGAAGCAGCGCTGGGACTGTGGAGGCGAATGTGCTACTTCTATGTGCATGTGTGGCGAGGGTGGGGGCTCAGTGGGACATGGGAAGAGATGGGACTGCGGCACCATGGAATTCCAGGATCAACCCAAACTCCAGGCTGCCCCTTTGGTCACTTGCTCCTCATCATAGCCTCCCTCCACTTGCAAGCCTGGTTGGGAACTTATCACACCCACACTGCCAGTTCCCTCTACAAACTTCCCGCCCTACAGAAAAGCCTTCTAAACTCCTGGAGTCCTGCGACTCCCCTATTTATAATTGACACATATATCCCTTCTAGCAACTTCTTAATCCCCTTCCCTCCTTGATTTTTCACTATAGATTTATAGCCATCTAGCATTCTATAAATTTTATTTGTTTCCCTTCGATCTGTCTCCCTTCACTATAATGTGAGTTCCACGAAGGAAAGGATTTTTTTTTTTACAATTGAAGTATAGTTGGTGTGCTAGATTATGGTGTGTATATATATATATATACATATATATAGTTATAGTTATAGTTATATACTTTTTCTGATCCTCTTTCTATTCTAGATTATTATAAGATATTGAATATAGTTCCCTGTGCCATATACTAAATTCTTATTTCTCTATTTTATGTATAGTAATTTTATATCTGTTAATTCCAAGCTCCTAATCTATCTCTCCCCTCCTCTTTCCCCTTTGCAACCATAGACCTGTTTTCTATGTCTGTCAACCTGTTTCCATTTTGTAAGTAAATTCATTTGTAATGTTTTTAAGATTCCACATATGATATGTACTTGTCTCTCTCTGTCTGAATTTACTTAGTATGATGATTCCTAGGATGATCTATCTTATGTTGCTGCAAATAACATTATTTCACTTTTTTGGCTGAGTAATATTCCATTATATATATATGTGTGTGTATATATGTATACACACACACATACACACACACACACACACACATACACACCTTGTCTTCTTTGTCCATTCGTCTGTCAATGGACATTTTTGTTGCTTCCATGTTTTGGCTATTGTAAATAGTGCCACTATGAACATTGGGGTGCATTTATCTTTTTTAATTACAGTTTTCCTTTTTTCTGGATATACACCCTGAAGTGGGATTGCTGGATCATATGGTAACTTTATTTTTAGTTTTTTAAGAAATTTCCGTACTGTTTTCCATAGTGGCTACACCAGTTTACCCAACAACAGTATAGGAAGGTTCATGAGGGAAGGACTTTTTGTATGTTTGCCTCTTATATTCACTGCTGAGTTCCTCAGTCTCCGTAATAGTGCTTGGCACAGCATGGGTGCTCAACTAATATTTGTGAAATGAATGAGGTCTCACAAATCCTCTGCCAACCATCAAGCCTGCAAAACCTCCCAGTACACACAAGCACACACCAAGCCCACAGAGTGGTGACTGAGCACTGTTGTTACAGAGAACCACCTAGTTTGCTTGAACAGCTAAATCTAGTGTCTTTCCTCCAGTCTCTGTGTCGCATGTGCCCCACATCCACCCACACTTGTGACCTGGGCCAGCTTCCTCTTCCCTCGACTCACATAATCCTTCCTCAAAGGGACTTCAAATTCCAGCTGAAACTCTGCTCTACTACCTCAAACTTTTCCCTAGTCTCATCCAATTTCATTGACATTCCCATCTACTGCTTTTTTTCCTGGATGATAACTCAAGCCAATAAACACTGGCTTACTGTAGCACAAGGTACAAAGCTGTTATGACATTCATTCAACACATAATTATTAAGCACCCATATATAAGATGCCATACAAGGACAAAAAAGACATGATTCCTGTCCTTAAGGAGCTCTCAGTCTAGTGTGGGAGTCTGGAATGTAACCAGATAAATACTAGTCTGTGTGACCAGTTCAGTGACAAAGAAACACCCAAGAGTTGTGGGAGCCCAGAAGAAGACCCTCAACCCAGGCTGGCTCCCAGAAGGAGAGGTTGTATGGGATGAGGTTTGAAGGATGGGAAGGAGTTTGCCAAGTGATGAAGTAGGAAGAAAAATAAAATGTTTTAGGCAGAGGAGACAGCACATGCCAAAATCTGGAGATGGACAAGAATTGTTTTGTAAGGTAGGAGTGTTCCCATCTACATGGGGAGTGGAAGAGATGAGGCTGAAGAGGAAGGCAGACCCCAGACCACACAGGGCCTTGCAGACCGTGGAGAAGAGTTTGGATTTTATCCAGGGGGCACTAGAGAGCTCCCTGAAGGGTCTTTCTGGGGATGTGGAGCATGGGTTGGAGAAGTTAAGCATGAACTCAGGGAAACAGGAGTCATTGTGTTATTTCAAGTGAGGGGGTGGGGTGAGGTAAATTAGGACTTTGAGATTAACATATGTACGCTACAATATATAAAATAGGGAAACAACAAGGATATACTTATAGCGCAAGAAACTATACTTAATATATTGTAACAACTTATAACACCCAGGTTCTTCACTTTCTGCCACAAGTTTGGTGTCATCTGCATATCTGAGGTTATTAATATTTCTCCCAGCAATCTTGATTCCAGTTTGTGCTTCATCCAGCCCAGCGTTTCTCATGAGGTGTTTTGCATAGAAGTTAAATAAGCAGGGTGACAATATACAGCCTTAACGTACTCCTTTCCCTATTCGGAACCAGTCTGTTGTTCCATGTCCGGTTCTAACTGTTGCTTCTTGAGTTGCATACAGATTTCTCAGGAGGCAGGTCAGGTGGTCTGGTATTCCCATCTCTTTCAGAATGTTCCACAGTTTGTTGTGATCCACACAGTCAAAGGCTTTGGCAGAGTCAATGAAGCAGAAATAGATGTTTTTCTGGAACTCTCTTGCTTTTTTGATGATCCAATGGATGGGGGCAATTTGATCTATGGTTCCTCTGCCTTTTCTATATCCAGCTTGAATATCTGGAAGTTCAAAGTTCACATACTGTTGAAGCCTGGCTTGGAGAATTTTGAGCATTACTTTGCTAGCATGTGAGATGAGTGCAATTGTGTGGTAGTTTGAGCATTCTTTGGCATTGCCTTTCCTTAGGATTGGAATGAAAACTGACCTTTTCCAGTATATGTATATGTATATATATCATGCTGCTGCTACTGCTAAGTCGCTTCAGTCGTGTCCGACTCTGTGCAACCCCATAGATGACAGCTTATCAGGCTCCCCCGTCCCTGGGATTCTCCAGGCAAGAACACTGGGGTGGGTTGCCATTTCCTTCTCCAGTGCATGAAAGTGAAAAGTGAAAGTGAAGTCGCTCAGTCGTGTCCGACTCCTAGCAACCCCATGGACTGCAGCCCACCAGGCCCCTCCGTCCATGGGATTCTCCAGGCAAGAACACTGGAGTGGGTTGCCATTTCCTTCTCCAATGCGTGAAAGTGATGTCACTCAGTTGTGTCCGACTCTTAGTGACCCCACGGACTGCAGCCTACCAGGCTCCTCCATCCATGGGATTTTCCAGGCAAGAGTACTGAAGTGGGGTGCCATTGCCTTCTCCAATATATATATCATACATGATGTAATATATGATATATAATATTTGATATATAGTATAATATATGAATGAAAGCCTGAAAAGAAATACACTAAAGTGTTGCGCTGATAACCCTGGATGGTGGAGTTAAATATGATTTTTAGTTTCTTCCCTGAACTGTCTACTCACCAAATTTTATCAATTAAATATACATAATACTAAAGTCAGAGGAGGCAATGGCACCCCACTCCAGTACTCTTGCCTGGAAAATCCCATGGACAGAGGAGCCTGGAAGGCTGCAGTCCGTGGGGTCACTAAGAGTTGGACACGACTGAGCGACTTCACTTTCACTTTTCACTTTCATGCATTGGAGAAGGAAATGGCAACCCACTCCAGTGTTCTTGCCTGGAGAATCCCAGGGACAGTGGAGCCTGATGGGCTGCCGTCCATGGGGTCGCACAGAGTCAGACACGACTGAAGGGACTTAGCCGCAGTAGCAGCAACAATACTGAAGTACCAGTCCAAACTACAACATGAAGGTTTCTTGAAAACAACATTTGGGAGAGTTGCTATTAACCAACTACAATGTAAATACTCAGTAAATCTCTACTGGGTACCTAGGGCCAAAGTAAATTATGTGTCCAGTGCCCCCAATGGAGCTTGGAAGGGGAAGTGGAAAGCTTATTTGGTAGAGGAATGAGCCCAGTCCCAAATCTGCCTTGAGCTCCCTGAGTGATCTCAGAGGAAAGCACTTGAAAATCCCAAACACTCAGATCTGAAATGGGCTCTTAAATACCCTCTCTCCTCATCCACAGCAGATATCACTTGTCCAGTCATGGAACTCTTTATCCCTTAGTCCAGATGTCCTCAGAATCTTCCTCCAGACAGTGTTTGAGGTAGTCAGTGCTTATTGTGCACATTTTTATTCTCAATCTATAAAGAGATATGGTATTTATACAGAATGGAATACTACTTAGCCATTAAAAAATGAAATCTCACCATTTTCAACAACATGGATGGACTCGGAGGGCATTATGCTAAGTGAAATAAGTCAGATAGATAAAAACAAAAACTGCATGCTATCACTTATATGCAGAATCTAAAAAATACAACAAGCTCTTGACTATAACAAAAAAGAAGGAGACTCACAGACATAGAGAACAGACTAGTGGGTACCAATGGGTGAGGAAGGGTAATATAAGGGTAGGGGATTAAGAGGTACAACTATTAGGTGTAAAATAAACTACAAGGGCATATTATACATCACAAGGAATATAGCAAATATTTTATAAGTGGAGTATTACCTTTAGCATTATGAATCACTTCATTGTGCACTTGTAACTTATATAATATTGTACAGCAACTATACTTCAATTTAAAAAAAAAAAAACCTTTTATCTCCAATTTGATCTAATTCCCTCATCTTATAGTTAAGGAGAAAAGTTTCTTGAAACCACAGAATAAGTAAGTAGTCACACCAGGACTTGTACCCAAGACTCCTGCCTCCCTATGCAAGTGTGTTCCACTTACCATCTGCCTCTCATGATACCATACCTCTTTACACAACTGGGGTTGGGACGCAAATAAGATAATTTATCTGAAAGCACTTCCCAAACCATTAAATGTAATACATATATGTGGTTGACTGATAATTGTTATTATAGAAACTGAATAACTTAACAGTCTGTGTATGTTTCAAGGGCCCAGGCTGTGTGAGACTTTCTGGAGTAAGAGAGAAATACAAAGAACACATAATTCCAGGAAAGAAGCTAGTGAGCAGAGGTGGCTAGTGAGAACAGATTCCATTCATGAAAATAAGAACCAGGTACAGGTCTAGGATCCGAAAGGAATCAGGCAGTAGGTGAAGACTTGCTGTGTCTCTGCTTGGTTTCTTCTTTGCTTCTGTTTCATCTTTCCATGGTCATGGCTGCCACAAGCTGGGGACAGTCTGGAATTCTGAAAGTATCGACTATAGGAAATATATGCATAAATTATATATAAATTAATGTCTATATACTTGCAGAGCGGTGAATACACAGTCCAACTAAACCACCAGACTTGTAGCTCCCACTCTGGGCCCTACACCCAAGGCCAGCCCCATTTCTCCTGGGCAGGATGCACCACTCCTTTATAAATTGTTTTGAAACATCTTTATCATTTATGACTATTTGTCTGCATAGAGATCTTCAGTGATATTGTGGGTGGTGTCCACTTGGGAGTGTTTGGTAAGTGGCTGAATCCCAGGTGTGCTTCAAAGGCACATGTAGCCTTTAGGGCAATACGCACCAGACACAGTGGGCACCATCACCACGCAAGTAGAGGGGACCTCTTCTAGACCAAGACTCTGGCAGGTGGGAGGGCTTAGGCCCTTCTGTGATAATGGAACCACTTCTCCCACAATGTACTGGGGCCTGATTCCCAGGGTGGGAGCCTGAGCTTCAGGTTTTCTCCTATTGTGTATCCTCCCTTCCATTTCAAAGGGCTTGGCATTCTCATTTGGGACAGGGGAATAGTGACACTGCCCCACAGGATAGTTGTGAAGGTCTGAAAGAAAAGCTGTCTAGAACACAGAGTACGGAGCAGGCTGTGGAGAGGCTGCCATAATTGACCACTTCCTTACCTTTCTCCAGGGACAGAGCCACTCGAGGGCCTTTGCTCCCTAACCTGTAGGCTCACTCTCTCAGACAGCCAACCAAATGGCATGAGGAAACCAGCAAGTCACAGTCAGGTTTTGGTCAAGAGATTTTACTTCCACTGCCAGAGGCCTTGGTTTTTTTGTTTTTGTATTTTTTTTAATTTTCTTCTGAGTTTTTTTTTTTTTTAAGGAATGAATGTTGAATGTTTTCAAAGTTTTTTTCAGAACTATTAATGTATTAATAAGCAGTTTATATTAGTAGACTTTTGGCTATTAAATCAACTTCCCATTTCTTCATAAACTGTTCTTGGTCATGATGTTTTCTTAACTTGCTGTTAAAATCTGCTCACTAAAATTTAATTTTGGATTTTTTTTGTGTCAGTATTCATAAGTGATATTCATCTGAAACTTAGTCCTTTAAAAATTATCTTTATCATATTATAGCATGTACTGTGCTGTGCTTAGTCGCTCAGTCATGTCCAACTCTTTGCAGCCTCATGAACTGTATCCTGCCAGGCTCCTCTGTCCATGGGTATTCTCCAGACAAGAATACTGGAGTAGGTTGCCATGCCCTCCTCCAGTGGATCTTCCAACCAGGGAATCGAACCCTCGTCTCCCACATTGCAGGCAGATTCTTTACCATCTGAGCCACCAGGGAAACATATCATAGCATGTATCATATCATATTTAGACATTAGTGTTATATTCACTTTGTAAGAAGAATGTGGACGTTTTCCTTTGTTTTCTCTGAAGCAATTTATATAGCATTAAGGCTATCTGGTGTCTCTTGCAGGATTCCCCTATGATATCATCTCGGCTTACTGAATTTTGTGGGATAATTTCTTAATAATTTGCTTTAATTCTGTTATAACTGCTCTGCTTATGCTTTCTATCAACATGTTAAAGTTTGGTAAATTGTATTTTCCTATGAAATGATGCATTTCATCTAGGTTTTCTAATTTATGTACACATATTTATACAAAGTAGTATTTTATTACTTCTTAAAAATTTGCTGTGCATTACTAGTTATTTCTTTCATGTCTTTTTATTTGTGCTTTTTACTTTTTAAAAATTAAATTTGCTAGTGGTTCATTTCCTTTCTCGATTTGGTTCAAAAAAACAGGATATTGGCTTATTTAATTTACTGTTTTTCTATTTTCTGCCGAGGCCTTGTTTTTATCCACTGCCTCACTCAATCTCTCCAGCTGCCTTTGAGGCAAATGTTATTATTAGCTGCATATTAGGGATGAGGTAGCTCAGCAAGGTGAAGTGACTTGCCCATGGCCACAGCTATCACAGACAGCTCTGTCTGTCTTGGAAAGCCAAGCTTGGTTCATGATGCTACATGAGTCACAAGAGAGTTCCTGTTTCCTGAACTGCTCTGTTCACAGCACTGTGAATGGGGGTGATCAGGAAAGCCTTCCAGCAAGGCTCTGGATCCTATAGAATTTCAGATAGGTAAAATAAGGGAAAAGAAGTGAAAAGGCAGTTCAAAGATACATGACTTGATGGGGTGAACACTGAATAAAGCATTAATCACGGATGGAAGCTGTAATTCTTGTCCTTACAGCTGTGTAACCGTGGAAGATTTACCTTTCTTCTCTGGTCTCAGTTTCCTCATCTACAAAATGGGGCAGTTATCCGACTTTTGTATAGGTCTACTATGATAATTTGATGAGTTGATACATATAGAGTTCTTGAAATAGTATACAGATGATAACTTGAAATCTCAATAAATAGCAATGGCACTAATATTTAATAGAAAAGGAAAGATCATTCCATTCTTAACTAGAAGCAAAAGCAACAGAATACAAAGGTTAATGTAATAAATAAACCAGTTTAATATGGAGTCGGATTTATTCTTCCTTACTACCAGACCAGATGGGGAAGAGCCTGGAATTTCAGCCTGAGAAGTGAGGACTTTGTCTTGAAGGTGAAGGCGAGCCTTGGATGCACTTGTAGAGGCAGGGGGTGGTGTGGGTAGTACCTGCAGCACGTAGGAAAATGTGAGCTTCAGCAAGGCTCCTCCCTCTGCCTGAGTCCTTGTCTACTGGAGATATGGAAAGGGAGTTGCTCTGTGAAAGGCTGAGAGCTCTGGGTGAAGTGTCCAGAGCAAAGGCCCATCAGACTTCCACACTAGACTTTAATTTCCTTGGGGACACCATCTGGGTCACTGACCACTTCAAATATTGGGCTTTCAAGCTGGGTATTCATTCTGCCTGGGCAGGCAGTCTTCCTTGCTGTCTTCTACCATCTACACGAGTGATCAGAGACACCTCAGTGCTCTCTCCACTTCAACACACTGCCTCCCCACAGAAGACTGCTCTTCTTGCCCCTTGGGTTCCTTTCACCCTCCTCTGGGGGACTTATCAGCCACATGTCATTTCTAGGCCGTACAACTTAAGGCTGAAAGGGAGTTCACAGATCATCTAAGATTGTGGTCTTCAGTCCTGCTTACACGTTAGAATCACCTGGATAACTTAAAAGGAATATTGATGCTGGAGTTCCACATCCAGAGGCTCTGATATCATTGGTCTGGGGTGTGACCTGGGCATCTGGTGATTCTGATATGCAGCCAGGGCTAAGAAGCCCTGATCCGGGGTTTCTTAAACATCCTTGGCAATAAGAATCATTACCTGGGGTACTTGTTAAACATTCACATTTTGGGGCTCTATCCTATCTAGTTGGGCCTCTTTCTGACTGGATATAGGATTAATGTTACTTCTCCCTGCTCCTTCTATTCTCCGCACTAGAGATGAGCCTCAGGAAAGCTCTGTGTACAGGTTGTGGTGAAGAGTTGGTGTGGGGGCATTTCACAGAGCCATTTGCCCTGGACCATTATATGATAGAATGTTACTTGAGCAAGAAGCAGATACTAAAAGCCTTGACAACCATTAAGTATAGATGAGGCCTCAAACCTGAGGGATGCTCCTTCTACTTTTTTAATAGCTGCTAATCCCACAATAACCTGGGGAGAAAAATAGGAGAATGGAGTTGGAATGAACCTCCCAATAAGTCTAGCTTTCCCTTCATGCCTTGGAAGAGACAGTGCTGGGCAGACAAGCAAGAATTTGAGTGTACGGGTAGAGAAGCAAGGAAGAGGGAGTGGCAAGAATACAGTTAGGTGTAAGGTGCAGGTTGGGCACTGCATTGTGCCCCCATAGGGCAGATATCGAAGACACAGAGCCACAGACACAAATGCCGGTGTCTGAATCTGTAACATATCTCTTTAATATCCAGTGCCACAGAGAATGGCAGAGCAGCAACTTTAAGGCCTAATATTTAGCACTATATGATTCACAAGTGAAGTTGTGAGGTTCCTTTTTTAAGGTTTAAGTGAAACAGAAGAATGATCTTGGGTGACTTTCTTTGAAAATAGTTGAAAAGATAGTGTTAAGGAGCATAGAGATCACTTTCTGTTCTTTTAAGATCATCTATACAGAAGCTCTCAAGTTATGTAGAAGAAGAATAGGAGATTGATTTATTTGCCAGGGACACTCAGCTAAAAACTGACAGTGCTGATCTGATAATTTAACTTAGTAGTTTCTTTTCCAATTATTAATGCAATTTTGGTTACAGTTCTTACATAGTTTATAAAAGTAGGGGATGAAGAAAGAGGAGGTAGTGGATGTAGACTGTACTTTAAAAAATGTAGCTGTGTAGAGATTGTGAACTGATGTACAAGGTGTATCTTTAAGAAAATTAAATTCCTTAAATTTTTTTTTTGATTTAGTTTTATTCTGCTGTGGATTGAACATCAACCCTTCATAAACTCTTCCAAAGGACAGGATAGGAACTTTCTAACTCATTCTATGGGACTAGTATAACCCTAATAACAAAACCAGACAAAGACATCACAGCAAAGGAAACCACTGATCAATATCATTTATGAATAGAGACACAAAAATCCTCAACAGACTATTAGGAGATTGAATCTAGCAGAATATTATAAGGATTATACATATGATAAAGTGGGATTTATTCCCGGGAATCCAAGGATAATTTAACATATGAAAGTTAATCAGTGTAATACAGCATATTAGTAGAGTAGAGAATAAAAACCACATGATGATCTCAACTAATGCAAAAAAGCCTTAAAGCTTTTGGTGGTAATCTAGTACTCATTTGTGATAAAAATACTCAACAAACTAAGAATAGATGGACATGTCCTCAAGTTGGTAAATAACATCTGTAAAAAATTCACAGCTAAAAATCATGCTTAATTGGGAAAGACTGAGAGCTTTCCCCCCAAGATCAGGAATAAGATGAGTACACCTGTTCTTGCCGTGTTTCTACTCAACATCGTATAGAGGTTCTGAGTAGACAATTAGGCAGTGAAAAGTTTAAACTATCCAAATTGGTAAGGAACAGATAAAAGTGTCTCTTTTCAAATGGCATAATCTTATATATTTAAAACATTAAGGAATCTACCAAAAATTATCAGTTAACAAGTTCAGCAGTATCTAGGATATAAGGTCAGTATATAAATAATGTCAGTTATGTTTTTATATACTATTAATGAGTAATATTAAGAGGAAATTAATAAAACATCCTCTTATAACAGCACTGAAGAAGAAGAAAATATTTAGTAACAAACTTACCAAAAAGTAAGACATATACATCAAACTACAGAACATCACTGAAAGAAATTAAGAAAGATCTAAATAAATGGGAAGATTTCCAATGTTTGTAAATTGGAAGTCTTAATATTGTTCTGATGGCAGTATTTCCCACACTAATCAACAAATGTGGTGCAGTCTGTCTCACCACTGCCTGTTTTTGTAGAGATAGACAAAATTCATCCTAAAATTCATGTGGAAATGCAGAGAAACCAGATTAGCCAAATCATTCTTGAAAATGGAGAACAAAATTGGAGTCCTCACACTTCCTCAAAACCTCCTACAAAACAGCTATCAGTGTGGTATCCAGACACTATGGTATTGGTATGAGAATGAACTGATAGATTAATAGAGAATTGAGATTTCTTGTGTATAGTCGATTTTTAGCAAGGGTGCCAAGGCCATTCAGTAAGGATAGAATAATGTTTTCAACAAATAGGGCTGGGGCAATTAATATCCATGTGCCAAAGAAAGAAGTTAGATATAGGAACTTCCTACTACTTATAAAATGAACTCATACATCATAGACCTAAATTTAAGAGCTAAAACTCTAAGACTGTATAACCCTTCATAATATTGGCTCTGCAAATCATTGGCTTTGGTGTTGTTTTAGATATGACACCAAAAGCGTAAGCAACCAAAGAAGAAAATGTAAATTAGAGTTATACAAAAACTAAAACTTTAATTCAAAGGACTCTATCAAAAAAATTAAAAGACACTCCACAGAAATGGGAGAAAATATTTGCAAATCATTTATCTGATAAAGTACCAATATCCAGAAAACTCTAGTAGAACTGTTTTGACTCAACAGTAGAAAGGCAATTTTAAAATGAACAGTTTTTAAAATGTCAAGTAGATGTTTCTCTAAAGATATACAAGTAGCCCACAAACACATAAGATGCTCAGCATCATTCATCCATTAAGGAAATGCAAATGAAAACCACAGTGAAATGCCACTTAACACCCACAAGAATAGTTGAAAAACACAGTGGAAATTCCTGGCGGTCTAGTTATTAGAACTCCAAGCTGTCTGTTGAGGGCTCGGGTTCAGTCACTAGTTAGGGAAGAAAATTCCACAAGCCACACAGGGTGGGGAAAAAATCCAAATAAAAAAGCAGTAATGAGTTGGTAAAGTTGTGGAGAGACTAGACTCTTTATATACTGCTGGTGGGAATGGACAATGATCTAGCTGCAGTAGGAAGTAGTTTGATAGTTTCTGAAAAAGTTAAACATAGAATTTACCATGTGACCCACTCTTAGATATATACCCAAGATAATTTAAAATGTGTCCAAACTTGTTTGCAAATATTTATAATAGCCAAGAAATGGAAATACCCTGTATCTTTGTTGTTGTTGTTGTTTAGTCACTAAGTTGTGTCCCATTCATTGTGACCCCATAGCCTATCAGGCTTCTCTGTCCATGGGATTTCCCAAGCAAGAATACTGGAGTGGGTTGCCATTTCCTTCTCCAGCGGATTTTCCCAGTACAGGATCAAACCTGAGTCTCCTGCATTGGCAAGTGGATTCTTTATCATTGAGCAACCAGGGAATCCCCAACCTGTATCTCTGTCAGTTGATTAATAGATACAATGTGGTATATCCATAAAGTAGAATATTATTCAGGCTTAAAAGGAAATGAAGTATTGACAAATGCTCTAACACGAATGAACCTTGAAAACATGCTAAATGAAAGAAGCCAGGTATATGTGATTCCATTTATGTGAAATCCCAAAATAGGAAAATCCATAGAGTCAGAAAATAGATTAGTGATCGCCAGTGGCTGGGAAAAATGAAAAGTGACTGTTAATAGTTACAGAATTTCTTTTGCAGATGATGAAAATATTCTGAAATTAATGGTAATGGTTGTATAGCTTTATGAATATCAAAACTCAGAATTATATACTTTAAAAGTGAATTTTATAGTATGTGAATTATATCCCAGTTTTAAAATATTTGAATTCTTACTTAGGGATCTGTTAATATGCTCTTGATTTTTACTTTTTAGGCAGTATAGTTTGGCGGTCTTTTTTTCTAAATTTTTCTAAATTATCTTTTCTAGAATGAGGTTAGAATTACTGATAAAAGTGAAAGGATATTTTCTGAACTTATTTACTTAGACCATTTAAAAACCTGCTGTATAAATATATTTTTTAAATAAAAGTAACTTCATACACTACTGAAGTTAAAGTGTGATATTGTTATTTAAAATATAAGAGAAATGAACCTGTCATCCTGTATATAGTTTTCATGTCTTGCTCTAGAAAGTCCATACTTCGGTACTGAAACATTGTAGTATCATTGTTACAGGAGAACCGATTCCCCCTCGGACCTTGACTGAAGCTGGCACAATGGCTCTTTGCTACAGTGCTGCTTGGGACGCTCGAGTTATCACTAGTGCTTGGTGGGTGTACCATCATCAGGTAATAAGGGCTGTGTCCTGTTTCTTAATTTAGTGAGAAGGGTAACTATTCCAAATTTTGAGGGTATGGAATTGAACAAGGCAGATAAAGTACCTTGTGATGGAGTTGACATTTTGTTATTGAAGAAAAAATATATAGTGGCAGGTAACAAAGTTTTTTTAAAGCATAGTAAGGGGATAGAGATTGATACAGGCTACCATTTTGAATATAGTGTAAGAGAGAGCCTTTCTGGAAGGGTAAGATTGAGCAGAGACTTAGAGCAATCCATGTAGTTACATGGGATAGACTGTTCCAGTTATTACTGGCACACTGACCTAAAAGGTCTTTCACCTGTTCATCTTTGTTGAAATTTTCTGGATTCTCTTTGGCTTTTCCTGTAAAGTAGGTTATCAGTGGTGGTGGTTTGTTTTTTTTTTTTTTTTTTC
>SJYC01135111.1:0-13710 GCA_006408675.1 Madoqua kirkii
TTTAGCTTCCTCTTTAAGGTATTCTTTTTTTTTTTTTTTTTTCCTGATTTTCACTAGTCTTACCTAAAGTTCCACCAGTGAAAAGAACTGTTTCTATAGGTAGATGAGTCTTGTGTTTGGAGACATCGGGGTGAACGAAAAGTCAGAGTGCAGGATGAAGACATGGAGACACTGGCAAGTTGTACAAGTGAACTCATATCAGAGAAATGGAACAACTAGGTAGTATACAGATTTTAATAAAGTAGCTTATAATGTTTTCCATCGTCTAGTTTTGCTTCTGAATTTTTAGAAGATCTTCTCTTTTGGGATAACTAAAATTTCAAAAATACCCAACTTGTTATCAACCTTATTGAATTTTCATTTTTTGAAATGTTCAATATACTTCTAGTGAATTATAAAGTGTTTAATTGAATCCATAACCAATACTTGAATGTATGTTTATATTGTAAAACTTAAGTTAATGCATACATGTATGCTAGGTCGCTTCAGTTGTGTCCAACTCTTTGCAGCCCTGTAAACTGTAGCCTGCCAGGATCTCCTGTCCATGGGATTCTCCAGGCAGGAATACTGGAGTGGGTTGCTGTGGTCTTCTCCAGAGTATCTTCCCAACCCAGGGTTCAAACTCGGGTCTCTAAGGTCTCCTGCATTGACAGGCGAGTTCTTTACCACTAGTGCCACCTGGGAAGCCCAGTATTAATGAGTAATAATATATAAATGTGTTTATCAGAGATAGACTCAGGTATATATAAATAAGTATTTACTTTTGGATTTAGGATTAGAAACAATACGAAGATGAGTTATTATACATGCAGTTTCTTATGAGAGTTTACTTTGATTTAATAATATATTTGCTTCAGGTAGAGAGCAGCTATGGTTGCTAGAATAAATTAACCTGCCTACTTAAAGGAACTAGGGAATATATGCCCTCGAAGTTATTTTTACATATTCTACAGTCATTGCTTCTTAAGAATAATATCTCATTGTTTCACTTAACAACTACTGTTATACATGATTGTTTTATTGACGTTTCACCATGTTCCTGACATGAATACTTTATTTACATTATTTTTTATTGAATTCTCAAAACCATCCTTGGTTGGTGGCATCTCATTTGTATAGGTGAGGTTCCTGGAGAAGATGCAGGAAACATGGGTTCGATCCTTGGTTCAGGAAGATGCCCTGGAGGAGGGCATGGCAGCCCACTCCAGTATTCTTGCCTGGAGAATCCATGGACAGAGGAGCCTTGTGGCCCTCAAGCCATAGGGTTGCAAAGAATTGGACGTGACTGAGGCAACTGGGTGCACACACACACACAACCGGACCATATTACCACTAGATGGTGTTCCTTTTGCAAAAGTGTGAACACTTGGCTGTGTGCCAGTTACGTAACTTGTTTTATTTAATTTTGGTTCTCATGCTCAAATTATGATAAAATTGGCAGAATTTCTATAACTGCTTCTATTTTTCTCATTTCGGAAATAACAAAGACAAGATACAGTTTTCATTGCAGAAATGATTGCAGTGTCTAAAAAATTTATTGTGGTATGGGGATCTTGGAGATCGTTTATTCCAGTCAATTCGTGATACAGAGTATCCTTTTATCTAAGTCAGAGTAACCTTTGGGGATGATCCAGTATTTTTCTGGTGATGTTTTGGAGAAGGAGGGAGTGAATAGAATATTTTTATGAAGTTTTATGGACAGAGGAGCCTTGTGGCCCTCAAGCCATAGGGTTGCAAAGAATTGGACGTGACTGAGGCAACTGGGTGCACACACACACACAACCGGACCATATTACCACTAGATGGTGTTCCTTTTGCAAAAGTGTGAACACTTGGCTGTGTGCCAGTTACGTAACTTGTTTTATTTAATTTTGGTTCTCATGCTCAAATTATGATAAAATTGGCAGAATTTCTATAACTGCTCTATTTTTCTCATTTCGGAAATAACAAAGACAAGATACAGTTTTCATTGCAGAAATGATTGCAGTGTCTAAAAAATTTATTGTGGTATGGGGATCTTGGAGATCGTTTATTCCAGTCAATTCGTGATACAGAGTATCCTTTTATCTAAGTCAGAGTAACCTTTGGGGATGATCCAGTATTTTTCTGGTGATGTTTTGGAGAAGGAGGGAGTGAATAGAATATTTTTATGAAGTTTTCAAGGGAATCATCTAACTTGGTTGTGACGATAGCACTCTGATTTTCCTTCTTGTAATTTAGCAGATGGGGGTGAAAGTAGCAGTGAAGAAGATAAAGATGAATTACATGAAATTCCTGTGCAAGTGGAGCTCATGACTCAGGTTGACCAAGAGGATATTACTATTCAGAGTGGTGGCAATGAACTAAATGAACTAATTCAGGAAGAAAGCTCTGAAGATGAAGGAGAATCTGAGGGGGTGGTAAAAGATCAGGAACCTGTTGGTGAAATGAAGGATGAAGAAGAGACATTAAATTATCCTGATACTTCCATCGACTTGTCCCACCTTCAGTCCCAAAGGTAATTTCAAAGCCATAATTTTCAGTCTTACTTTGTAAGCTGGGAGTGATGACCTTATAAAAGTAATGCCAAGATTGACTTCAGTGCTTTTACCCTCCATTGTCTTACAATCTTACGGTTTGTTCACCATTTGATAAGGGGGTAGAACTCTCTTAAATTCTCAGGACCCAGGGTAGAAAAATACAGTAAATATGAAAGTTGCCAAACTAGATGAAAATAGAAACAAGCTAATGTTTATAAATTCTAATAATAAAAAGGTAATTACACTTTTTTTAAAAAAGGATGTCTTAGTCTTTAATGTCTCACAGATCACTAGGTAAACAACACCATAGCTATAAAAACTTTATTGAGTAGTTAAGAAAGGCGTAGGAATCAAACCAGTATTGAGTCTTAAAGTGGGTCCTTGGGCAAGTGACTGAGTCTAAGCTTCAGTTTCCTTCTTGGTGAAAAGAGAATGGTACCACTGGGGTGGTAAAAGATCAGGAACCTGTTGGTGAAATGAAGGATGAAGAAGAGACATTAAATTATCCTGATACTTCCATCGACTTGTCCCACCTTCAGTCCCAAAGGTAATTTCAAAGCCATAATTTTCAGTCTTACTTTGTAAGCTGGGAGTGATGACCTTATAAAAGTAATGCCAAGATTGACTTCAGTGCTTTTACCCTCCATTGTCTTACAATCTTACGGTTTGTTCACCATTTGATAAGGGGGTAGAACTCTCTTAAATTCTCAGGACCCAGGGTAGAAAAATACAGTAAATATGAAAGTTGCCAAACTAGATGAAAATAGAAACAAGCTAATGTTTATAAATTCTAATAATAAAAAGGTAATTACACTTTTTTTAAAAAAGGATGTCTTAGTCTTTAATGTCTCACAGATCACTAGGTAAACAACACCATAGCTATAAAAACTTTATTGAGTAGTTAAGAAAGGCGTAGGAATCAAACCAGTATTGAGTCTTAAAGTGGGTCCTTGGGCAAGTGACTGAGTCTAAGCTTCAGTTTCCTTCTTGGTGAAAAGAGAATGGTACCACCCTTCATAGGGTTTTTGTGAAGGTTATATGCATGTAAAGCATCTCGCAGTGCCTGGCATATTATAGATGTCCAATACATGTCAGCTATTTAAGACCATACAGTGAGACGATGAGCAATTTTTTAGGATGAGCGATTATACTTTTTCTTATTTTACCAAATTTGAAAAGGTATAGCATTGCCAATAATTAATTTGGAGAGTGATAGCACTCTGGCCTGGAAAATCCCATGGATGGAGGAGCCTGGTGGGCTGCAGTCCATGGGGTCGCTAAGAGTCGGACACGACTGAGCGACTTCACGTTTCACTTCCATGCATTGGAGAAGGAAATGGCAACCCACTCCAATATTCTTGCCTAGGGAATCCCAGGGACGGGGGAGCCTGGTGGGCTGCTGTCTCTGGGGTCGCACAGAGTCAGACATGACTGAAGCGACTTAGCAGCAGCATGGGAATGTTTGGGGACTTTGTAACTGAAAGCCTGTAAAGGCTTGTGGACTCCTCTTTCTGTTTGTTTCCATAGGTCCCTCCAGAAATTGTCTTCAAAAGAGGAATCTTCTAATATGGTAACATTTTTCTTCAAAGTATTTTGAAGAACATCATGTCATTCTCAATAAATAATTTTCTACTTCTTAATTTTGGCTTTTGAAAAATTAACAGCAGTGATGTTATTGTTTGTATTTGCTTGTGTTTTTCTCTTAATTTTATTAGAGTGACAGTAAATTGCAGAGCCGAAGGCATTTGTCAGCCAAGGAAAGAAGGTAAATATACTTGTGTTATTTAACTGAAAATCATCTATTTTTTATAATTGACAGTGTTTATGACAGATCACTTGGCTGTTATAAAGATCTCATTAAAATTACCAAGATTTAGCACAAATTTTGTTTTGTTTTTTACATTCAACTCTAATAGGTTTTTCTCTTTTAAGGGCCTAGTCTGCCACTATAACCAGATAGGTCAAATAACACAAAACAGACCTTTTATTACATAAATATGTACAGTAATAATTGCAGTATATTAAATAGGCTGATTCTACAATACTGTTGACAGAAGTGAAGAGGAATACAGGCATACCACATTTTATTGTGCTTTGCAGGTTTTTAATTTTTTTTTAACACATTGAAGGTTTATGGTAACCCTGTATGGAGCAAATCTATTGCCATTGTTCTTCCAACATCATTTGTTTACTACATGTCTCTGGATCATATTTTGATAATTCTTGCAATGTTTCAAGCTTTTTATTATTAATTGCTCAGGTGATTTGTGATCAGTGAACTTTGTTTCTATTATAAAGCGATTTTGAGGCACTGAAAGCTCAGGTGGTGGTGATTTTTTTTTTTAGCAATAAAGTATTGATAAGGTATGTATTGATTAAGGTATATAATTGTTTTTTAAAGACATATTGCTTTGCACACTTCATAGACTACAGGGTGGTGTAAGCGTAAATTTATATGCACTAGGAAACCAAAAAATTCATGACTTGCTTTACTGCAATAGTCACTTTATTGCAATGGTCTGGAACAGAAATTGTAATATTTCTGAGGCATACCTGTATTGAAATTAGGCAATTTTTATGTAAGAGGAAGACTTGGGGTTTTTTTCCCGTCTTTTTTTTTTTCCTTTAACATAATAGGGCTTAGACGGCAAACAGAAAAAGATAAAGAGTGAAAGAACAACCGAGACAACTGCAGGGTGAAAAAGACTACAACTGGTAAAGCACTCCAGAAAGAGGCCAAGATTGGAATGGATAATGAATGCTTTTGATAATCTTTATAAATTATAGAAAACTGAGTGCTGGTATTTATGCATATGGTATCATGTTAGATATTATGGTAGTATACAAAGAGGGAAAATAGAAAGTTTGTGCCTTCAAGAAGCTTTTGAGTCCTGGATTCAAGAAATAGCCATAAATCTATAAATAGTCGTATCTGAAAAGTGATACCGTATTTCAGGAATAAGAATTTTTTGTGCATTGGAGTGTTTTTTGGGAAATACCATCAGAAGTTTTTACCTTGAAGATATAGTTGCATCGCAAGGTAAGGTCAGAAACTTCAAGGAGAATTAGTATGATCAAAGACAGGGAAGTGATAGGTATTTGGAAGTAATGTTGAGAGTACTTTGGGGAAATGGATAAGTAGACTGAGGTGGAAGGAACAAAATGTTCATGTTTGTGAATTGATAGTGAAATTGAATCAAAAGTGGAGAACCTAGAATAACAAGCTAAATATTTTAGGCTTAAAAGTGATGTGAGGAGGAGTTTTGGAAGATTTTGAATGGGAATGTGACATAGGTAAACAGTAACGGAGAATTAATGCAGATCATGTGGAACAGATTATAGGGGAAATGTGGAGGAAGTCTGGGTGGTAAGTGATAAGGACTTGGACTAGAGCAGTGGCGTTGGGAGTGTGATTGCACAGTAATAGGATTTTCCTTTCCTCTTTATTTTCTAAGATCCATTTATTCCACTAAGAGACCCACAAATGTTTACTGAATATTTAACATCTGCCAAGGCCATGGTGATACAAAGGCTACAAATTCCTTTGCCTGGCCATCAAGGTGTTGAGGGACTGAATGTGGCTACTGAATTAGGATAAGTCAGGGATGACAGTGTGTTGAGTCTGGATGCCAGGAAGAATCATAAATGCATGAAAGACAATTTTTTAGCTTTTTCTTATGTGATGACTTGCACTCCATTTATACTGTAGCCTGGTGATAACAAGCAGAAGGCATGACCTCATACACGTTCCCTTCTACATGTCATTTTTTTAGGGTATTAAGAATTTGAAATTCTAAGATTAAGATATTTTCTATTTCATTTATATTTAGGGAAATGAAGAAAAAGAAGCTTCCAAATGACTCAGGGGATTTAGAAATGACAGAAGGAAAGGACAAAGAAAAAGAAAATGCTCTACACATTGAAACTCATCAAAACACAAGCAAAAATGTCCCGGTTGTTCAGCCAATGAAACGAGGGCAAAAGGTAATATTTAGCACTATATGACTCATAAGTGAAGTTGTGAAGTTTCCTTTTTAAGGTTTAAGTGAAACAGAAGAAGAATCTTGTGTGACTTCCTTTGAAAATTAGTTGAAAAGATAGTGTTAAGGAGCATAGAGGTTAAAGTGTCTGCCTGCAATGCGGGAGACCTGGGTTTGATCCCTGGGTCGAGAAGATCCCTTGGAGAAGGATATGGCAACCCACTCCAGTATTCTTGCCTGGAGAATCCCATGGACAGAGGAGCTTGGTGGGCTACAGTCCACAGGTCGCAAAGACTCAGACACGACTGAGCGACTTCACTTTCAAGGAGCATAGAGATCACTTTCTGTTCTTTTAAGATCATCTATACAGAAACTCTCCAAGTTAAGTAGAAGAGGAGTAGGAGATTGATTTATTTGCCAGGGACACTCAGCTAAAAACTGGCAGTGCTGATCTGATAATTTAACTTAGTAGTTTCTTTTTCAATTATTAATGCAATTTTGGGTGAAGTGAAGTGAACTTGCTCAGTCATGTCTGACTCTTTGCTACCCCATGGACTGTAGCCCACCAGGCTCTTCCATCCATGGGATTCTCCAGGCAAGGATATTGGAGTGGGTTGCCATTTGCTTCTCCAGGGGAACTTCCCAACCCAGGAATCGAACCCAGGTCTCCCGCATTGCATGCAGGCGCTTTACACTCTGAGCCACCTCAGTCATGTCTGACTCTTTGCTACCCCATGGACTGTAGCCCACCAGGCTCTTCCATCCATGGGATTCTCCAGGCAAGGATATTGGAGTGGGTTGCCATTTGCTTCTCCAGGGGAACTTCCCAACCCAGGAATCGAACCCAGGTCTCCCGCATTGCATGCAGGCGCTTTACACTCTGAGCCACCGAGGAAGCCGCAATTTTGGTTACAGTTCTTAAATATTTTATAAAAGTAGGGGATGAAGAAAGAGGAGGTAGTGGATGTAGACTATACTTTAAAAAATGTAGCTGTGTAGAGATTGTGAACTGATGTATAGGTGTATCTTTAAGAAAATTAAATTCCTTAAAAAAATTTTAATTTAGTTTTCTTCTGCTATGGAGTTCTTTATTTTTGGTTGTGCTAGGTCTTCACTGCTGCTTGGACTTTTCGCAAGTTGAGGCAAGCAGGGGCTATTCTCTAGTTGCAGTGCACAGACTTCCCATTTCAGTGGCTTCTCTTGTAGAGCACAGGCTCTAGGCATGCAAGCTTCACAAGATGTGGTACATGGACTCAGTTCAATTCCTGGACCAGGAATGAAAGGGAAAAAAATCAATTCTCCCTGTATTACTATGTAAATTCAACATGAAGTCATTCAAAAAAGAATTGAGATTTTTAATTAACATTTGAAAGTTCATTTGAAAGAATACGTACCAGAGAATAGTTGAGGGAATCTTGAAAAAGAATATGAAGGATAGATCTCCCTTCAGTTCAGTTCAGTCGCTGTCGTGTGACCCCATGAATCGCAGCACACCAGGCCTCCCTGTCCATCACCAACTCCCGGAGTTCACTCAGACTCACAGCCATCGAGTCTGTGATGCCATCCATCCAACCATCCTCTGTTGTCCCCTTCTCCTCCTGCCCCTAATCCCTCCCAGCATCAGAGTCTTTTCCAATGAGTCAACTCTTCACATGAGGTGGCCAGAGTACTGGAGTTTCAGCTTCAGCATCATTCTTTCCAAAGAAATCCCAGGGCAGATCTCCTTCAGAATGGACTGGTTGGATCTTCTTGCAGTCCAACGGACTCTCAAGAGTCTTCCCCAACACCACAGTTCAAAAGCATCAATTCTTCAGCGCTCAGCCTTCTTCACAGTCCAACTCTCACATCCATACGTGACCACTGGAAAACCATAGCTTTGACTAGACAGACCTTTGTTGGCAAAGTAATGTCTCTGCTTTTGAATATGCTATCTAGGTTGGTCATAACTTTTCTTCCAAGGAGTAAGCGTCTTTTAATTTCATGGCTGCAGTCACCATCTGCAGTGATTTTGGAGCCCAAAAAATCTCCCTACTAGGTAATAAAACATTTACTGTTAGACTTTCTAAAACAGAATGGTATTAATGAACGGCCAGGTAGAAAAGTGAAGCAGAAAAAATCTAGACACAGAATGATAAATTGTGTTTTAAAGGGTATGAAGCATCCAAAATTAGTGGCTAGTTGTGTTTTCAAAAATACTAAAGTAAATATCTGGTGGAGAAAAGAACCATCAATGTAATTGAAAGAAAGGGAAAATTGTAGGGTAGGGGGTAGATCAGAGAAATGTTTATGTAAACAAGGGGAATTTTTTCAACCATCAAATTAATAGATACTGTGTATTCAGTCATTCAGTTCAAGTTTGAATATATACCATGGGACTTCCAATCAAGAGTCTTAACAGTGCATTTACCCTCTGACTCAGCAATTCTTATTTTTAGTCATTTATCTTAAAAAAAAAGTCATATGTATGCACCAAGGGTATTCGTCCAGTTGATAGTATTAAGCAGTCTTACTGAGTATTTACCACTTCATCTACAGATGAAGGAGAAGGCAATGGCAACCCACTCCAGTACTCTTGCCTGGAAAATTCCATGGACAGAGGAGCCTGGTGGGCTGCAGTCCATGGGGTCGCAAAGAGTCCGACACGACTGAGCAACTTTACTTTCACTTCTCACTTACATGCATTGGAGAAGGAAATGGCAACCCACTCCAGTGTTCTTGCCTGGAGAATCTCAGGGACAGTGGAGCCTGGTGGGCTGCCATCTATGGGGTCACACAGAGTTGGACACGACTGAAGTGACTTAGCAGCAGCAGCATAGTAGATCCTCAAAAAATATTCATTCAATAAATGAATATGCCAAGTTTCAGGGTTCTGAGGACACACCTCAGGGCCAGCTGTTGAGAGGCAGACTGGCTGAGCTGAGCAGACACTCCCTCTTCACCAGAGGCCATCTGCTTTGATTTGCTTCATTTTTTGTTTCCTGAGTTAGATTTCATTGGACCATACTATTCTTTTAAGTGTAGAAACCACAGATGTGTTTCAGTGTTTTCATATTATAGATAAGAAGAAATTGAAACTTGGAAGAAAGGACTTGCCTTGGTCATTCACATGCATGCTGCATGCTAAGTCACTCCAGTCTTGCCTGACTTTGTGACCCTATGGACTGTAGCCCACCAGGCTCCTCTGTCCATGGGATTCTCCAAGCAAAAATACTGGAGTGGGTTGCCATGCCCTTCTACAGGGAATCTTCCTGACCCAGGGATCAAACCTGTGTCTCTTACGTCTCCTGCATTGGCAGGCGGGTTCTTCACCACTAGAGCCACCTGTGAGAGAGCAGGCAGGCACTGGGGCCATGTCTGTGCGAGACCTAAATTTCAGGCTCCCTAAAGTTGTCTGAGGGTGACCTTCAGCAGCTCAAGCTCCTTCACTCAAACCTCTGTTCCTCCATCTTCAGTCTACTTAGCCTGGAGATTGTGAAGAAAGCATAACGGAAAGGAAAGAGGGGTAGAGGAGGAAAAGAAGGAAGAAAGAAAGCGTTTGGTGAACTGTATGTTCAGAAAGAAGGGAAAGTTGGGAGTAGAGAATATTAGAAAAGCTGGGTTGCCTTGAAGAATAACATATTTCTGGGAGAAACTTCCCAGAGTGTGGGGTGTGAGTGAATTAGCAAAAATGGCATTATCAGGCTCTCTCGCCCTACTAAAGTGTGTCTGCTGCTATGGCTGCTGCATCAGCCAGGAGAGAGGCTGGGTTATGGTTGCTGGCCAGCCAGGAGAGAATAAATGTGCCTGCAGTTCCTATGGCTCCTTGAGTCTCCTTCCACCCTCTTAGCTTGCACCTTCTCTTCCATGGATTCAGCAAACAGTGCACACAGTGAGACACAGTGAGACAATTGATGCTGTGAGCAGGGTCAGCAATACACAGAGAAATGTTGCTCTTCGAGGCTGGACTAGAGAGTAAAATAAGGTGAGATGCTCAAGAGGGAGGGGATATATGTATATATATACATATACACATGTAGCTGGTACACTTTGTTGAACAGGAGAAACTAACACAACATTGTAAAGCAATTATACTCCAATAAAAATAAAATAAATTTTAAAAAATAAGGTAAGACTGAGAAAAAAAGAATCAAACTTAACCCCAAAGGGTCCCAGTTTGAACTCCATAATGGCTCAGGGTACTTGGTGGTGCCTCTCTTACATGTGCCCAAGTCAGAAGCCTTGGACATCTGTGGGCAAATAAGTCTGTCTACAGACAGATAAATTGCACTTCATCAAAATTAAACACTTTTGCACTTCAAAGAACATTAACAGTTAAATGAACAGATATCTTATAGAATGAGAGAAATAGTTGTAAATCATACGTCTGATAATAGTTTCATAGTCAAAATAGAATGCTTATAGCTCAAAGACAAAAAGTCAAATAACCCAGTTCAAAAATGGGCAAAGGACTTGAACAGATATGTCCCCAAAGAAGATATTCAAAGGGCAAACAAGCACAGGAAAAGACGTTCAACACCACTGATCACTAAAGAAATGCAAATCATTGAGGAAATACAAATCCACAGTAAGATACAAATTCCCACCCACTAGGATGGCTATAATTTTTTTTTAAAGAGGAAAACAGCATGTGTGACAAGCATGTGGAGAAATAGGAATCCCTGTACACACCATTGGTGGGAATATAAAATGGTGCAGCCTCTACTGAAAACACCTTGCTGCTTCCTCAAAAAGTTAAACATAGAGTTAACATATGACTCAGCAATTCCACTCCTAAACATATACCCAGAAGAGTTAAAACCAGTTTTCGAATAAATACTTTTTTCACAAATGTCCATGGCAGCACTATTCATAACAGGCAAAAGGTTGAAACAACTAGAGTGTTTATTAATAGATAAAAGAATAAACAAGTTGTGGTCTATCCATACAATGAATTACTATTCAAAGATAAAAATGGAATGAAGCACTGAGCTATCTATCTATCTAGGAAACTTGGATGAACTTTGAAAGCATAAGCTGAGTGAAAGAAGCCAGACTAAAAGCCACACAATTTATGGTTCCTTTTATATGACACATCCAGAATAGGCAAATCCATAGAGACAGAAAAGAGATTACTGGTTGTCAGGGAATGTAGGGAGGGGTGAATGAGGAGTGAATATTTGATGGATACAGGGTGTTCTGGGGTGATAAAATTTTGAAATGACAGAGAGGTAGTGATTGCACACACTGCGAATGCATAAAATGATACTGAATTGTAGATTTAAAGTGGTTAATTGTATATTATGTGAATTTCACTTCAATTAAAAAAATCATGATAGATCACAGCTGCCCTCTGTGAATAGGAGATAAGCCATCTGAGCAGTAATTTCCTTAGACCTAGTATTGCATGGCTTTCTGAAGTCTGAGCAAAACATTTTGTACACACTCCAAACTTAGCTTGATAAGCAATAGCAGCTACAGATGCACCTATATAGTGTTCCATGGTTAATCTATCTGGTTATATACAATTCAAAGTATGAAGACTAGGGCCATCCATATCTTTCTCTTTCTTACTGGAACCTTGATTTTGTTCACAGTACCCATATTCCTCTGCATGATCATGTGCTTCAAGAGATGGGTCTGATTGGTTTAAACCTATCACACAGGTATCAACCCATGGCCTATGATTGGCTTAGCCATGGGCATGTAACATAGTTCAGACTAGTGAGATACTTTGGGGAGCCTATGGAGCCTATGCCCTTCTGGGATCTTCTTGCTTTATAATAGAGCTACATGGGAAGAGATGATCTCTCTTGTCTTCTGTGGGATGTTGTTCTACTAAAAAGGATATCCAAAGCAGTGGCAGCCATCTTGCAACAAGGCTCAGGATGAAGCCACCATATGGATCGAAGAAGAGACATAGATAACCAAGAAATCACAGGGAGGTGAGTCCTGAAATCATCTTGATACATATCCTCATTCTCTCTTGTTCAGTCACTAAGTCATGTCTGACTCTTTGCCACCCCATAGACTGCAGCATCCCAGCCTCCTCTGTCCCTCACTATCTCCCAGAGTTTGCTCAAATTCATGTCCATTGAATCAGTGATGATATCTAATCTTTTTTTACTTTCAATCTTTCCCAGCATCAGGGTCTTTTCCAGTGAGTCAGTTCTTCGCATCAAGTGACCAAAGTATTGGAGCTTCAGCTTCAGCATCAGGACTGGATTCTGGGTTGATTTCCTTGAGGATTGACTGGTTTGATTTACTTGCAATCAAAAAGACTCTCAAGAGTCTTCTATAGTAAATAAAATTCAACAATTCAAAAGCCTCAATTTGGGAGCGCTCAACTTTCTTTATGGTCCAACTCTCATATTCATACACGACAACTGGAAAAACCATAGCTTTGACTATACGGACTTTATCAGCAAAGTGATGACTCTGCTTTATAATATGCTGTCTAGGTTTGTCATAGCTTTCCTTCCAAGAAGCAAGCGTCTTTTAATTTCATGGCTACAGTCACTGTGCAGTGATTTGGGAGCCCAAGGAAATAAAATCTGTCACTGTTTCCAATTTTTCCCCATCTGTTTGCCATGAAATAATGGAACTGGATGCCATGATCTTTGTTTTCTGAATGTTGAGTTTTAAGTCAGCTTTTTAATTTTCCTCATTCACCTTCATAAAGAGGTCCTTTAGTTTCTCTTACTTTTCTGCCATTAGAGTGGTGCCATCTGCATATCTGAGGTTGTTGATATTTTTCCTGGCAATTGTGATTCCAGATTGTGAGTCATCCAGCCAGGCATTTCGCACTAAGTACTCTGAATGTAAGTTAAACAAACAGGGTGACAATACACAGCCTTGTTGCACTCCTTTCCCAATTTTGAACCAGTCTGTTGTTCCATGTCCAGTACTAACTGTTGCTTCTTGACCTGGCATACAGATTTCTCAGGAGACAGGAAAGGTGGTCAGATATGCCCATCTCTTTAAATTTTTCCATACTTTGCTGTGACCCATACAGTCAAAGGCTTTAGCATAATCAGTGTAGCAGAAATAGATGTTTTTCTGAAATTCCCTTGCTGTCTCTGTGATCCATCAGATGTTGGCAATTTGATCTCTGGTTCCTCTGCCTTTTCTAAATCAGCTTGAACATTGGGAAGTTCCTGGTTCACAAACTGTTGAGGCCTAACTTGAAGGGTTTTGAACATAACTTTACTAGCATGTAAAATAAGGGCAAATGT
>SJYC01135112.1:0-10861 GCA_006408675.1 Madoqua kirkii
TGGGTGTTGTTTTTGCTTTGTCTACATCTCTTCATTCTTTCTGTAGTTATTTCTCCACTGACCTCCAGTAGCATATCGGGCACCCACAGACTTGGGGAATTCATCTTTCAGTGTCCTATCTCTTTGCCTTTTCATAATGTCCATGGGATTCTCAAGGCAGGAATACTAAAGTGGTTTGCCGTTTCCTTCTCCAGTGGGCCACATTTTGTCAGAATTTTTCAAATTTAGTTTTCAAAATCTGCTGGCATATTGAGTGCAGCACTTTTAGAACATCATCTTTTAGGATTTTAAATAGCTCAGCTGGAATTCTATCACTTCCACTAGTTTTGTTCATAGCAATGCTTCCTAAGGCTCACTTGACTTCATACCCTAGGATATCTGGCTCTAGGTGAGTGACCACACCATCGGGGTTATCTGGATCATTAAGATCTGTTTTGTTTGATTCTTCTGTGTACTTTCATCATCTTTTAGGATTTTAAATAGCTCAGCTGGAATTCTATCACTTCCACTAGTTTTGTTCATAGCAATGCTTCCTAAGGCTCACTTGACTTCATACCCTAGGATATCTGGCTCTAGGTGAGTGACCACACCATCGGGGTTATCTGGATCATTAAGATCTGTTTTGTTTGATTCTTCTGTGTACTTTTGCCACCTCTTCTTAATCTCTTCTGCTTCTGTTAGGTCCTTACTGCTTCTGTCCTTTATCATGCATGTCCTTGCATGAAATATTCTCTTGATATCTCTAATTTTTTTGAAGAGATCTCTGATCTTTCCCATTCTATTCTTTTCCTCTATTTCTTTGCATTGTTCATATAAGAAGGTCTTCTTATCTCTCCTTGCTATTCTTTGGAACTCTGCACTCAGTTGGGTATATCTATTTCTTTGTCCCTTGCCTTTCACTTCTCTTCTTTCCTCAGCTATTTGTAAAGCCTCCTCAGACAACCACTTTGCCTTCTTGCATTTCTTTTTCTTTGGGATGGTTTTGGTCACTGTCTCCTATAATAAATGTATGAACCTCCATCCATAGTTCTTCAGGTACCTTGTCTACCAGATCTTATCCCTTGAATCTATTCATCACTTTCCCTATATAATCAAAAGGAATTTGATTTAGGTCATACCTGAATTGCCTAGTGATTTTCCCTACTTTCTTCAATTTCATCATTTGTAGAAGATTCAGTAATGGCCACCCACAGCTATCCAGTCCTAATCCCTAGAAAAAGAAGAGCTTTTCAGATTAATTAAGTAAAGGATCTTGAGATGAAGTGATTACCCTGGATTATTCAGGTAGGCTCTAGATACAATAATTTGTATCTTTATAAGAGAAACGCATAGGCAGTTTAGAGAGATACCCAGAGGAGAAAGCAATGTGGAAGCAGAGGCAGAGATTGGACTGATGAGGCTACAAGCCAAGGAATGGCAACACTTGCCTACAAGTCACCAGAAGCTAGGAGAGAGACGTGGAACAATTCACCCCTGGAGCTTCAGAAGGGAATGTGGCAGTGTCAACAAGTTTAAGACTTCTGTCTTACAGAGAATAAATTTCTGTTGGTTTAAGCAACTCAGCTTGTGGTAATTTATTATGGCAGCCCTAAGAAACTAGCAGACACCCTTTTACACACTCCATGGGCTTCCCAAGTGGCACTAGTGGTAAAGAAGCCACCTGCCATTTCAGGAGAAGCAAGAGATGTGCATTCAGTCCCTGGGTCAGGAAGATTCCCTGGAGGAGGTCATGACAACTCACTTCAGTATTCTTGGCTGGACGATCCCATGGACAGAGAAGCCTGGCAGGCTATAGTCCATGGGGTCAGAAAGAGTCAGACCTGACTGAAGCAACTTAATACACATACATGCAACCATTCCATACACTTTTTACTTCCCTTGGGCTGATTCTCTATTGACTCATCCCAGCCTCAGTAGAGGTGGCACCCCCATCAATCAATTTCCCTGTGGTTGCCTCCCTCGCTCCTGCAGTACATGTTGAGCTGGATTGTGTCTATCAGGGCTGATGAGGAGGGTTTTGGTGTTCTTCCTGCTCATTTTCCCATGTTTAGCCAACCCACCCAACACAGGAGCCCCTAGTGGCCCCATCATTTTATGTATGTACACACACTCATAAAGGCCTGGTCTTCCATGGCCTCCCATTAACCTCCTGGCACCTGACCCATGGACTATATCTCCTTCTTATTCATTCCAAAAGGCCTGCTCCTCTGTTCTCTCCCTCTCCTCATCTTTTACTTCCCCAGAAACACACTTTACCATGTCCCATGCAATGAGTAACTTCCAACAGAGAAGGAGCCATAGGCTCAGCTTCATCCTCTCCATGGAAGTAATAGTTTATCTTGTGTGTCGGCTTGACTGGACCACAGGTTGCCCAGCTATGTGGTCAAACATTATTGTGGTGTGCCTGTGAAGATATTTTTGGATGAGATTAACATTTGAATCTGTAGACTGAGTAAAGCAGATTGCCTCCTGAATGTGGGTGGGCATCATCCAATCACTTGAAGGCCTGAATAGACCAAAAAGGCTACCATGCCCCCTCCCCTGTGCTATGAATAAGAGAGAACTCCTGCTCAAATGCTTGAGCTGGGACATCAGTCTGTTCTGGCCTTCAGACTTGAACTGTAACACTGGCTCTTCTTGAGTCTAAAGCCTGCCAGCTTTCAGAGTGGCATTTACATCATCAGTCATCCTGGTTCTCAAGCCTTTGGACTTAAACATTAGCTCTCTTGGGTCTCCACCTTGCTGATGGCAGGTCTTGGGACTTTTCAGCCTTTGTAATTGTGTGACCTAATTCCTTATGATAAATCTATATATCTATCTTTCTGTCTATCTACCTATCTGTGCTATTGGTTCTTTTTCTCCAGAGACCCCTTACTAATATACCAAGTCACTCATTTCCTCCTAGACATTGAGTTCCTTCTACCTTGGATGTCCTA
The DNA here is from genome assembly GCA_006408675.1 of Madoqua kirkii. Taxonomy (NCBI): domain Eukaryota; kingdom Metazoa; phylum Chordata; class Mammalia; order Artiodactyla; family Bovidae; genus Madoqua; species Madoqua kirkii. The sequence continues at coordinate 2,937 of SJYC01135112.1, forward strand.
GGATTTAGAATCAGGAGACCTGGGTTCAGATTATGACTCTACCACTGTCTGCTATGGTCATTTGGACATTTGTCCATTGATGGCCTCTGTACGTTGGTCTGTAAAGATGGGAATAATATCTGCCCTGCCACCTTGGTGGGCTACTGATGCAGTCAGCCATAAGACAATGGTGGATCCATAATAATCAGTCCCATGGAGCCATCTCCCAGGGACTTGGGCCCAGATATATTCAAGTTCCAGCTACAAGGACATGATTCTGCTCTGGGTTTGGCAAGCAAGCAGTTCTGACCCTATTCTCCAAATAAATTCACACCCCTCCCCCATCTCTCTCCCTCTCTTTCCTTTCATCCCTCCCTCCTTCAACCTCTTCAGAGATTTGCTCAAGTCTGCAACTCAGAGTGGGCCAGGTCGTCCAGCCTGTTGACTCACAAACTTGTGAATGGAGAGCATTTCTAGGCAGCCTATTTGCACAAGCCTTTTTTGTAAGGTTGTTATTTACTTCTAATTGCCAAGACTTCTTCCTGACTTTCTTATTAAAGGGACATTATTTAACACTCAAAGGGATCTGGGTCCTAGGAGCCCTGTGAGTGTTTCTAAGGCTTTGTTCCTCCCATCTTTCCATCTCTCTTCCCCTTTTCTCAATTTTTTAGGCCCTCTTTTCTGATTCTTATAAAAACTACCCTTGGCATCTGTTAAAAAAGAATAAGAAAGTCCAGATGGCCCAAGGTTGGCAGAGGAGTGAGACTCACCTTGGGGACCTCTTGTTAATTACTGCTATATCTAGTCTCCCTGGACTTCATACTCACATAGGCAAGACCCAGTTAATGCTTTGGACTGTGGGGGGACCTAGAACATTTTCCTTCATTCTCTGTCTTTGGTGTAGAATGTATAGTTAAGGCTTTCCTACAGGTACATGAATAATGGGATAGAAATGAAATAAAATTGCATTATCTGGCTTACAAAAGAAGCTATTCCTGAGGCCCATGCCAGTCCCATTCCAGCTCCTGGCCTGCCTGCCTCCACAATGCAGGCGCCACCCACGGCGTCCATGGATCTGATAGGGCTACAGGGTTATGTCTTACCAAAGGGCCATCTCTAGCAGTTTGAGTTTCTGTATCTGGATCTGCCACTTCCCCAGATCAGTAACCCTGGAAGTGTCTTCTTTCTAGGAGAGAACATACTCACGGATGGAGTGTCTGCAACATAGTAACCCACCAGTCATATATTTGGCACACATTTGGTAGGCGGAGATGCTCTTCTTACATTTCTTTCCTTTTCCTTTTTTTCATCCCTCTCCTCATTGCCATCTTTCTCCTCAGTATTGACCTTGTTTCTTGAGAAGACAGGCACACAAACAGGTCAGCGTCATGTGAAGGAAGCACGGGGCACATACCCCAGAGTAGGGTTGCGAGGAAGACCAAAGAAGGCTTACAGGAGGAAATGAATTCTGGCTTGAGATCTGAGTAAGGAATAAGAGTTAACTAGGGGAAAGGGAAGAGAAAGGGCTTTTCAGGCAGGAGGACCTGCCTGATCAGAGCCTAGGAAATAAGTGAAAGCATGACATATTCCAGGAACTGCAAGAGGTTAAGCATGGCCAGAGCAAAGAACATAAGAGAAGACGAGGCACATGTGCAGGGCCCAGTTGTGGGATAGCTGGTATGGCACATCAGAAATCTGAGATTTTATCCTGAAGGCTTGAGGGAACCACTGAAGGGCCAACCTCATGAATCCTTGATTTTGATCCTAAGGCAGAGAAGATGAGCGTCCCAGAGTTGCACACCTAGCTCACATGGCATAATAGCCTAGAGATGAAACACTAAGGCTCTGGAACAAGACTGCCTGGATTGTAAACACTGTTCTGCCACTTAATACATAAATGACCTTGGACAGGTTCTTAAATCTCCATAGACCTCAATTTCTTCATCTTTAAAATGGGATAATTATAGTACCAACCTCAGAGTTCAGTTAAGAGGATGAAATGAAATAATACATGTAAAGTACCAAATGCCTATGAAGTACTCAATGCATAGTAGCTATGAGTTTTTATTAACACACATAAATGTACTCTCACTATATGCCGGGCACTGTTCTATTATTTACTAAATATTACCTCAGTTAACCCTCACAACAACTCTATGACAGTTGACTAAAAGGAGCTACAAAAGTCTCTGGAAAAATAAAACTGATAAGGTCAGAAGTTGGCCTGAAATTGAACAAATTTCTCATAAGGATGGAAAATCAGGAGCACTGCAACAGTGCCCTCAGAACAGAAGGTTCTGGCTGGACTGGCATGATGCCTCTGTGTGTGTGTGTGTGTGTGTCTGGGAATGGGGGTGTGGTGAGAGACAGTGCCATGTACCAGGCCAATTCCCTTCAACTGCAGAGGCAGCTTGGCTTGTAAGTAACAGAACAGCTGGCTCCTTCCCTCTGTAATCTTGCTGGGCCTCACCCAAGTGAGAGGTGAAAGTATATCACTAGCCCTGTCCTCCATCAATGTGGTCTGTTTAGAAGGCCTGATCTGGGACCTGTGTGGACCAATACCTCATTCAGCCTGAAGAGTACTGCCCTCCTGTCTCCTTTCTCTACATAATCCTCATCTGGCCAGAGGCCCAGGCCCCCTCCCTTCCCTTTCCCAGATAGGCTGCCTCCTTCCCTGACAGGCAAGGAGTTGAAGACAAGGACAGTCCCTGGGCCCTGCAAGGGGCATGCAAAGCACCAGCCAACATAAGCCTTGTCACCTCTGTTAGAAGGACTGGCCATGTATGTGATTTACTTCTGGGTGAGGGCTGCAGGGTCGTCCATGTCTGGGCCCAGGTCCAGGTCTCCAGCCCTCCTTCAGCCCCACTGGCTCCCAGACAAGCAGTTCATCCAGTATCCGCATTCTGAAGGGGTATAAGAGCTGGCCTGCCTCTGCTATTGCCCTGTGGCTGATGTGCCCACCACACAATCTAATGCCAGCAGAGGCACAACAGGACACATCACAACCCAGGGTTGTATAACCCAGTACATGAGAAAGGAAAGGATGCATGTCAGAGACTCATGTGCATTTGTGCAGGAGTATGTGTCTCTCTGTGTGTGCACCTGTGTCTCTTTGTGTCTGGAGTTGTTTTTCTTGCCACTGTGTGAACACGTGTTTGTGTTGCCCTGCATCTCCATGCATGACCATAACCAGCATATCTTTTCTTTTTTTTTCTTAAGTATAGTTGATTTCACAATGTTGTGCTAGTTTCAGGTGTACAGCAAAGTGACTCACATACACACACACATGCATATATATATTAATTATGTATTCCTTTTCAGATTCTTTTCCATTATAGGTTATTACAAGATATTGGGTATAGTTCCCTTTGCTATACCAAGTAAGTAGGGCCTTGTTTTTATCTATTTTAAATATAGTAGTATGTATCTATTTTAAATATAGTAGTATGTATCTCCGGAGAAGGCAATGGCACCCCACTCCAGTGCTCTTGCCTAGAAAATCCCACGGATGGAGAAGCCTGGTAGGCTGCCGTCTATGGGGTCGCACAGAGTCGGACACGACTGAAGCGATTTAGCAGCAGCAGCAGCAGCAGCAGTATGTATCTCTAATCCCAAATTCCTAATTCATCCCTTCTCCCTTTCCCTGTTGGTAACCATAACATTATTTTCTGTGTGTGTGAGTCTGTTTCTGTTTTGTAAATAAGTCCATCTGTATCATTTTTTAGATTCCACAAATAATGGATATATGATATTAATTTTTCTCTTTCTGACTTACTTCACTCTGTATGTAAATGTCTAGGTCCATCCATGTTTCTGCAAATGGCATTATTTTGTTCTATTTATAGCTGTGTAGTATTCCATTCTGTATGTATCCCTCATCTCTTACATCCATTCATCTGTCAATGGATACTTAGGTTGCTACCATGTCTTGACTATGAAAAATGGTGATGCTATGAATATTGAGATGCATGTATCTTTTTTCTTTCTTTGTTAAATTATGAAAGTATGATAACACATTTACAGAAAATTGAAAAATATAGAAGAAACTTACGTATAATTCCACTATATATTGTAATTATTTTAAGTAGTTAAATTCATATTTTTAGAGTTTCAATATCAAACTCAAAAATTAATAGAATGAGTAGACAGAAAAGTAGAAGGATATAATAGACCTGAAAAGCACTATGAACCAACTCAACATAATTAAGATTTATACGAATTTCACATAGCAGTAGGATACAAATTCTATTCAAGTTCCCATAGACTATAAACCAGGAGATACTGAAACATATCCGGGGACATAACACAATGTGCAAAATTTTCATAATCTAAAGATATTGAAATCGTAAGTCTAGTCTCTTATCACTGGGGAATTACATTCGAAATAAATATCAAAAGATATTTGAAAATAACCCACATAATTTCAAGTGCAATGTGACATTATCAAGAGAGGTCTTTGACTTAGCTATCGAAAGCCTCAATAAAGTTAAAAGAATGAAAAAAACACAGAGGGTGATTGCAGAGAACAAAGCATTTAAATCAGAAATCAATATCAAAATGAGAGATTAATATCAAAGATACTTTTAAAAACTAAATAAGGATGCATGTATCTTTTTGAATTAAAGTTTTCATCTTTTCCAGTTTCATATAGCTGGGAAGTTATATGAGAGCAAGGAGTAGACTTGGTAGTTCATGTAGTAACTACTTTTAGTTTTTTAGCACATTTTAACACACATTTTGAGGAATATTCTGCTGGAGCCATTGAACACATTATGCCCAGACAGTTCCTGGTTTATGACAAAAAAAAACCCACTGTTTTTATCATCAGGCAATGGACTCTTCTGACATCCCTGATCCTCCCTTCACTCTTGAATTCCTTCATCAATCTCCATCACAGCAAGAGTCACCAATAAAGTGAGGTGAAGTGGGTAAGTTCAGGGATGCCTTTTTGTATTTTTTCTAGTAAAGGATTAATGTGCATTTATTGCTATTTCTATAGTGCAGGGCCAAGACTTTTACTTGATTTTATGCATCTTTTTTGTTGTGCATAAAATACATCCATAATGCATATTTTATGATTTCTAATTTTGTTTCAGTTTTATTGAGAAATAATTGATATACATCACTTTACAAGTTTAAGGTATACAGCTTATGGTGTGATTTAATTATATTGTGAAGTGTTTTCCACAATAGGTTCAGCTAACATCCATTATCTCATACATGTTGTTCAGCTGAACAGTCATGTCTGACTCTTTGTGACCCCATGGATTGCAACACACCAAACTTCCCTGCCCTTCACCATCTCCCAGAGCTTGTTCAAACTCATGTCCTTTGAGTTGATGATGCCATCCAACCATCTCATCTTCTGTCACCCCCTTCTTCTCCTGCCTTCAGTTTTCCCCAACATCAGGGTCCTTTCCAATGAGTTGGCTTTTCACATCAGATGGCCAAAGTATTGGAGCTTCAGCTTCAGTACTTCCAATGAATATTAAGGGTTGATTTCCTTTAGGATGGACTGGTTGGATCTCCTTGTAGTTCAAGGGACCCTCAAGAGTCTTCTCCAGCACCATAGTTCAAAAGCATCAATTCTTCATGGTCCAGTTCTTTATGGTCCAATTCTCACATCCATACATGACTACTGGAAACTCCATAGCTTTGACTATACGGACCTTTGCTAGCAAAGTAATGTCTCTGCTTTTTAATATGCTGTCTAGGTTTGTCATAGCTTTTCTTCCAAGGAGCAAGCATCTTAATTTTATGGCTACAGTCACTGTCCATGGTGATTTTGGAGTTTTTTTCCCCCATCTATTCGCCATGAAGTAAGGGGACCAGATGCCATGATCTTAGTTTTTCAAATGTTGAGCTTTAAACCAGCTTTTCACTCTCTTCTTTCACCTTCATCAAGTGGCTCTTTAGTTCCTCTTTGTTATCTGCCACTAGGTTGGTGTCATCTGCATATTTGAAATTATTGGTATTTCTCCCAGCAATCTTGATTCCAGCTTGAACTTCATCCAGCCTGGCACTTTGTATGATATACTCTGCATATAAGTTAAATAAGCATAGTGACAATATACAGCCTTAATGTATCCCTTTCCCGATTTTGAATCAGTTCATTGTTCCCTGTCTAGTTCTGACTGTTGCTTTTGACCTGCATACAGGTTTCTTAGGAGACAGGCAAGGTAGTCTGGTATTCTCATCTGCTTAAGAATTTCTTTTGGTATCCTATCATTTTGCCTTTTCATACTGTTCATGGGGTTCTCAAGGCAAGAATACTGAAGTGGCTTGCCATTCCCTTCTCCAGTGGACCACATTCTGTCAGACCTCTCCACAATGACCCGCCCATCTTGGGTTGACCCGAAGCCATGGCTTGGTTTCATTACCCCACGTTGAAGGTCAGGAATGATGGCGGTAATGAGATACCTCTTGTCCAAGGTAAGGAGCAGCGGTGTGCTTTGCTGGAGCAGCCATGAAGAGATACCCCACGCTCAAGGTAAGAGAACCCCAAGTAAGATGGTAGGTGTTTCAAGAGGGCATCAGAGGGCAGACATACTGAAATCATACTCACAGAAAACTAGTCAGTCTAATCAGACTAGGACTACAGCCTTGTCTAACTCAATTTTTGATAACAGTCTTCTATCAAATGTGTCTTTGTAAATATTTTCTCCCAGTATATGACTTGTCTTTCCATTTTCTTGACTTCATCTTTTGCAGAGCCTGTTTTTAATGTTTATAAAATTAAGTTTTCAGTGATTTATTTTATGAATAACTATATCTAAAAAATCATCATCATACTCTAGGTCATCTAGATTTTCTCCTACATTTTCATCTAGGAGTTTTAGAGCTTCTAAGAGTTTTAAAGTATTTTACATTTAGTTCTATGATCCATTCTCAGTGAAATTTTTATGAAGGATTTATGGTCTCTTTTCAGATGATGATTATTTTTCTTCTCTCTGTGTTTTTTTTTTTTTTTTCACATGTGTATGCCTAGTTGTTCCAGAACCATTTGCTGAAAAGACCGTCTTTGCTCCATTGTATTCCCTTTGCTTCTTTGTCAAAGATCAGTTGACTATATTGATGTGGGTCAATTTCTGGGCTCTCTATTCTGTTTCATTGAGCTAATTGTCTATTCTTTTTTTTTTTTTTTGTTTTAGAGCTTCTAAGAGTTTTAAAGTATTTTACATTTAGTTCTATGATCCATTCTCAGTGAAATTTTTATGAAGGATTTATGGTCTCTTTTCAGATGATGATTATTTTTCTTCTCTCTGTGTTTTTTTTTTTTTTTCACATGTGTATGCCTAGTTGTTCCAGAACCATTTGCTGAAAAGACCGTCTTTGCTCCATTGTATTCCCTTTGCTTCTTTGTCAAAGATCAGTTGACTATATTGATGTGGGTCAATTTCTGGGCTCTCTATTCTGTTTCATTGAGCTAATTGTCTATTCTTTTTTTTTTTTTTCTTCACTGATATTACACATCGTCTTAATTACTGTAGCTTTATGGAGAATACCAGGCACAGCAGAGCCTGGTGGCCTGCCATCTATGGGGTCGCACAGAGTCAGACATGACTGAAGCGACTTAGCAGCAGCAGCAGCATAGTGAATCTTGAAGTCAGTGTCAGTCCTCCAAATTTATTTTTAGTTTTTTCATAGATACTCTATTAGGATGAGAATCACTTTTTATTCATAGTCTTCTAAGAGGCTTTTTTTTTCCCTTTGGTCTGTTTTTAAGAAGGAATAAATGTTGTATTTTGTTGAGTATTCTCCATGCAACTGTCGAGATGATCACATAATTTTTCTTTTTCTTTCATTTTTCAATCAGTTACATTGATTGGTTTTGAATATTAAACCAGTCTTATGTTATTAGTCATGACATATACTTTTTATATATTTTTGATTTGAGAAAATTTGTGAATAACTTTTGCATCAATTTTTATGAGTTATTGGACTAT